>JAVIAB010000046.1:41536390-41666390 GCA_032433765.1 Megaustenia siamemsis
GCCGGGGAGTAGGGGGGGGGGGCTTATATTCCCGGAGAATAAAGGTCGCTCGTCCAGTGAAGTCGTCTTTGTTTTTATTTAACCCCCAACAGAAAAAAAAAACTTTTTTTTACCCTTACTAGATTCGAACCAGTATTTTCTGGTTTAAATTATATTGCTACACGTTTTTTTTTTTATTTTTCGGTAGCTTTAGAACTATTAACGGGGCCGCGATAGCTCAGTGGTTAGTGAACTGGGCGACTAATGTACAAGAGGTCAAGTTCGATCCTGATCGACGGCTTCCAGGTTCACCAAGCCTTAAATAGTTACCGGATTTTTTTAATGGAAAAGTGAAACGACACGGGCGTAATACTGACCAAGTTGCCTCAAAAATAATGCACCTGAAGGTTATTTTAAAATATTGGTACTAACACCATTTTTCCTATACGCAACGTGGCGTGACGGGGCTCTTTAGTTTAATCAACCTTTAAAACTGTATTAACACATTTATCATGATTTTCAAGAGCTACACATAAATATCAAAGTTGAAGGAATACATCTGGAGACAGTTCAGAGCTACACCTACCTGGGACATACTATAACCAGTGATGGGAAATGTACAACTGAAATAAACAAAAGAATAAGTATGGCAAAAAATAATTTCAATGCCATGAAAAATATACTAACATCAAAGCAAATAACACCGGGCTAAAACTAAGAATAGCAAAATGTTACGTCCTCTCAATATTCCTGTATGGTGCAGAAACATGGACATTGGACAAGAAAACAGAACAGAAAATTGAAGCCTTTGAAATTTGGATTTATAGAAGAATAGGTAGAATTGGATGGAAAGAAAAGAAAACAAAAGATGCAGTTTTAAAACAACTAAAAATGAAAAGAGAACTACTAAACACAATTAGAACAAGACAAATGAAATTTTCGGTGCATGTTAAAAGACACAACAGCCTAATAAAAGTAATATTGGAAGGGAAAATACAAGGTAAAGGGAGGCAGAGGCAGACCAAGACTAACATGAACGAGTAACATCAAAAGATGGACAAGTCAACCTATGACAATCTGCACCATCAAAGCAAGAGACAGAGCGGAATGGCGCTCCATGGTAGCCAACCTTCGATGTGGAGATGGACAAGTCAACCTACGACAATCTGCACCATCAAAGCAAGAGACAGAGCGGAATGGCGCTCCATGGTAGCCAACCTTCGATGTGGAGATGGACAAGTCAACCTACGACAATCTGCACCATCAAAGCAAGAGACAGAGCGGAATGGCGCTCCATGGTAGCCAACCTTCGATGCCGAAACGGCACTCGATGATAATGATGATGATGATGATGATGATGATGATGATGATGATGATGATGATCATGGTTTTAATCGTTTTCTTTGTTGCACATATTGTAACTAACAACTCGCCCCTTATCTGTTGCCTCATTATCTTCAGATAAAAACTGCACGCAAGAACAGATAGATCACTACATGATAAATAAACAGCTCGAGATAATCCATTAATGTAATTAATGTCATTCACAGAAACAGAATGGGAAACGAGACCATCAGAGAGTTTGCTGAAATAATGTCCTGGCAATTAGTTACTCATGATTAGAGATAGCTCAATGGTAATTAGACTGGACTAAAAAGGACAAGACGCCGGGTTCGGTTCTGATCGACGACTTTCAGGTTCACCCAGCCTTAAATGGGTACCTGGTTTGTTTTTTCTGGGAAAGTAAAGCAGCACAGGCGTAATACCGACCATATTACGCCTAAAATCATGCACCGAAGGTCTATAAAAATTATGGTCACTAACACCATATTCCCTAAAAGTCACTTGATGTGACGGGGCTCTTTATATTTTTATTTAGTTACTCGAAACAGAAAATATAGTAGAGTCTTTTTCCAAGTTAATAAGTGTGGTGAATATAGAGTTAGCGTCTGGTGTTTTATGGCACTTTTGATGGGTGATGTGGTTGTGTGCGCAGGGTATTGTGGTTGTGTGCGCTGGGTGATGTGGTTGTGTGCGCTGGGTGATGTTGTTGTGTGCGCTGCCTGATGTTGTTGTGTGCGTTGGGTGATGTTGTTGTGTGCGCACGGTGATGTGGTTGTGTGCGCTGCGTGATGTGGTTGTGTGCGCTGGGTGATGTGGTTGTGTGCGCTGGGTGATGTGGTTGTGTGCGCAGGGTGATGTGGTTGTGTGCGCTGGGTGATGTGGTTGTGTGCGCTGGGTGATGTTGTTGTGTGCGCTGCCTGATGTTGTTGTGTGCGTTGGGTGATGTTGTTGTGTGCGCAGGGTGATGTGGTTGTGTGCGCTGCGTGATGTGGTTGTGTGCGCTGGGTGATGTGGTTGTGTGCGCTGGGTGATGTGGTTGTGTGCGCAGGGTGATGTGGTTGTGTGCGCTGGGTGATGTGGTTGTGTGCGCTGGGTGATGTGGTTGTGTGCGCTCACTACTGACCTGTAGGTTCCATGTTCAATTTCCAGCTGCTAAAAATTGACATTTTTTTATTTTTCTCAAGAAAATTGGGGCGGCCTAGTAGGACATTACCATTTTTCGCGATAAGCCTGCCCGAAATAGTACTAGCGTAACGTCACCAATCATGACTGGTCTTACTGAAGCATGGGCGGTTGTGGGGTAGGATTCTATCAGCCATCTATAACTTGCAAAAATTGACTTTTACAGATGACGTCACGCCAGTTGGGTTGGAAGTAGGCTCTTCTCTGAAGGTGGTTGTGTATAACGTATTAGGCCGCCCTAGTTGTCTTGGAACAAATTATTTTCTGGTACTCATTTTCAAAAGCCGTGCGAATATTCTACGTATCTGGGATTTGAGCATGGAACCTTCTGGGTAGATAGCGAGCGCATTAACCACTTAGCCACAGTTTTAAAAAAAAACACAATTTTGAGATTAGCACGTGCCTTTCTTGTTTGTTTTTATATTAATATTTGTTATTTGTAGCTGATGAAGGAGTTTTTTTTTACCAAAACATCGTGTTTTGTCTCGTCTCTCTTGTCTAAGATACAATGTTAAGTTTATTGTGCATAATTTTTATTGAACCATCATCATCAAGTACCGGCCTGCTGGCGTAGGTGATCCTGTCTGTCCACAATTTTCAATCTCGACCAGAATGAGATCACCAAGTCAATAGCTACTAGGACATTCTCAAACAACTATAAAGCAGAAAATGAAGCCCTTAAAACTGGCTATCCAACACAAAAATAGCATGCACAAGAAAATGGTGATACTGACTGATACACTGTCAGTCCTAACAGCTCTAAAAACCCCCAGGAACAGTGAGCTAGATGACTTGAGAACAACACTAGACCAACTATGCAATAACTTCCAGAGAGTAGTCATTCAGTGGATACCATCACACTGTAATATACACGGGAACGAACGCACAGACAAATTAGCTAAAGAGCGAGGGAGATTATCACAAGAGAAACATCCGGTCAGTTATGATGAAGCCAAATCCATCATCAATGGCCAGTACCATGAAAAATGGAAACGAGAACACCCAAAGTATAACGAGAGGGACGGATACATCCAACTATCAAGAAGAGATCAAGTCATTATACTTCGCCTACGCTCTGGCCACAATAGAATGAGAAATCACATGTTCAACAAACTCAAAATAGGTACAACCAGCCTATGCCACTGTACACTGGGCAATATGACTACAAAACATGTTCTACAGGATTGCCCCCAGTACACAGACCTGAGAAGGACAACGTGGTCCACACCCACCTACCTGGAAGAGAAACTATATGGGGCAATCGAATCACTTAGTCAGACAGCTGACTTCATAAGAGAGTCCGGAATTCTACTCTGAATGAGCCATGATCGCAGGAGAAGAAGAATCTCGAAAGCTATTTATCATTTCTGTTGTTGACCTTCTGCCAAGCCATTCTCTTAAGCTGTCTGGTATTTTTTCTCTCTTCTTCCCTCTATCTCTTCGTCCCTCAATTTTAACAGTTGTTACAATATATTCCAGTTGTTCTCTTCTCATTACATGGCCAAAAAATAATGATTGTTTCTTCCTAATATTGGAAATTAGCTCTTTTTTTGCTTTGGCCTCTCTCAGAACGTTTTCATTACTCTTCTTAGCTGTCCATGGTATTCTCAACATTCTTCTGTAAAACCACATTTCTACAGACTCCAGTGATTCTCTTGTCTGTTGTCCTATTGTCCATGATTCACATCCATATTTTAAGACTGGCTCTACGTAACATTTAAGAACTCTTTTTCTAGTTTCTATTGTCAAAAATGGATTGCATAGTATCTTCCTCATTTTTTTGGGAAAGCTGCTTTTGCCTGAGCCATTCTGCATCTCACCTCTTTTGTACATCTTCCGTCTGAGGTTAACAAATTTCCCAAATGTTTAAATTAGTTATCATTTAACAATACTGATTTTATTTAGTCACATCAAATTTACTTAATAGCATTACTTTTAATTAACCACACTGATTGTATTGAACCAAACAAATTTAATTTATCACATTGATTTATTTAACCACACTTCTTGTATTTAGCTCAACATATTTTATTTTATCACATTGATTAATTTAACCACACTTCTTGTATTTAGCTAAACATATTTTATTTTACCACATTGATTAATTAAACCACACTTCTTGTATTTAGCTAAACATATTTTATTTTACCACACTGATTTATTTAACAACACTTCTTGTATTTAGATAAATATATTATTGTTTTACCACACTGATTTATTTCATTGCACTGACTGTATTTAGCCAGATATATTTTGTTTTACCACATTGATTTATTTAACAACACTTCTTGTATTTAGCCAAACATATTTTGTTTTACCACATTGATTTATTTAACAACACTTCTTGTATTTAGCCAAACATATTTTGTTTTACCACATTGATTTATTTAACCACACATATTTTATGTTCCCTTATGTTTATGTTGCTTTTATTTTACGAAGCTACTGTTTATTTAACCACACTGATATTATTTAGCCACTCACTTTATTTAACCACACACATTTTAATCACAGACCGACGGCTGGTACGCTACGAACTCTAACTCGTTTCATGTGAAACTCAAAGCCGGATAGCGAAAGGTACGAAAACATCCAGGTTGACATATTTCCTAGAACTTGCCTGCGATGAATTCTCAGAATTCTTTGATTAAAACATATGTGAACATTTAATATGTTTTTTTCCCCCAACAGGTACAATCAGAATGAAAAGAAAATATCGAGATCAGACAGTGGCAGGCGTGTACTCTCCATACTGTTTGTGTCCATTTCAAAGTGGCTTTTTTATTATAATTTTTGAAATTTTGCAGAAATTATGGATGAATATAGGTAAAGGTAAAGGTAAAGGTAAAGGTAAAGGTAAATGTAAAGGTAAAGGTAAAGGTTAAGTACGAGACTTGAATCGGCGTCTTAGAACGAACATTTCACCCATATTTGCTCGGCCGCCCACCCAGAAGTGCTCGGAGACTTCTGGAAAGTGTCGCTTCAAGCATCGAAACTCACGATGTGAGGCGGCATTCCTCTCTTTCACAGAGTAATAACCTGGTACCCATTTCTGCCAGCGGCTGGGTCAACCGCGGGGTTTTTTTTTTGTTCCAACCACGAGTACAACTCACAGAGGGAATCAAACACGGGTTGTTCGAACGTCGGTAGTCCTGTCGGGTGGTTTTCCCAACTAGGTTACCGAGGTGCCCTGTTTATGAATGAATACGTCCTGGCCTAGTAAATGTCATTCATCATCATCATCATCATCATTATTGAGTGCTGTCTCCACATCGAAGGTTGGCTACCATGGAGCGCCATTCCACTCTGTCTCTTGCTTTGATTGTGCAGGTTGTCATAGGTTGACTTGTACATCTTTTGATGTTACTCGTCCATGTTAGTCTTGGTCTGCCTCTGCCTTTTTTACCTTGTATTTTCCCTTCCAAAATAACTTTTATTAGGCTGTTGTGTCTTTTAACATGCCCCAAAAATTTCATTTGTCTTATTTTAATTGTGTTTAGTAATTCTCTTTTAGTTGTTTTAAAACTTTATCGTTTGTTTTCTTTTCTTTCCATCCAATTTTACCTATTCTTCTATAAATCCACATTTCAAAAGCTTCAATTTTCTACTATCTTTTCTTGTCTAATGTCCATGTTTCTACATCATACATGAATATTGAGAAGATGTAACATTTTGCTATACTTAGAATTAGCCATGGTGTTATTTGTTTTGATGTTTGTATACATTTCATGGCATTAACATTACTTGTTACATTCACTGATTATTAAAACTGATTTTCTGTGGATCTGGTTTCAATTGGTGACATCACGTTAAACGATGTAAACATTTTAGTTCAAGTAAATATTTATATATAAATAAAGGTGTGCTGTAGCTTCCAAATATTGGAAGGAAAAATACAAGGCAATAGCAGCAGAGCCAGACCAAGACTAACATGGACGAGTAACATCAAAAAATAAACAAACCTGCACCAACAGAGCAATAGAGAGAGCGGAATTACGCCTCATGGTAGCCAACCTTCGATGCGGAGACGGCACTCAATGATGATGATGATGATGATGTAGCCGATATGATGGGGACTGCAGCTGTCTTTCTTTGTTTGGATCCCTCAATGAGATGAGTTTTAATTCGGATGATTCCACTGACACGGGCGGTTGAGCAACTATGGACTTTAATTCGCTTGTAGTGATACCGGGGCCTTCGACTACTAACCGTAACGATAACCATAACCGTAACTGTATCCATAACCATAACCGTAACCATAACCAGTTATGTATAAATGATGTTTTTGTTGTTAATGTTCGTAAGATAAAAATCAAAAATGGAAAAATCTGAGTGTTTTGGGGATGCAACATTCCACTTTTAACCATACAAGTTTTTTTTTTCTTTTTAATATACAGACTCTAAAAATGTGTAATTTTAATAGAAGAAGCATGTGTATGTTTCTAATCTTTCTGGAAAGACACAAATGAGCAAATGAACTAAATAATCAGTGACAAACAACAGAGTCAATGACGAGAACTATTTGCAATGATCTCTGGGGGGTTGTCGGAAAGGAGGCAGATTGACAACGACCGGAAGGAGATTAATAACAACACAGGTGAATGCTAGGGCGGCCAGGACCTGGTTGCTCGGTTGTTTGTCCTTGTGCAGGTGAAGATACAACTGCCTTGTTGCGGCACATAGGGCTCTAGAATACAACGTCATAACGTAGGTTAAATCAAAAGTGTTGAGCAGAATAAGTGTCATTTTTGTTCATGCCGAATATATCGTAAACTTTCCAGTTGAAGTCAGCATGAGGTCGACACGTGGGAGTCATGACCCAGGCGGTCCTGTGACCCAACTTTGTCAAGAACCTTAAGGGCAAAAATACTTGTTCGACGCCCCACCCCCTTCTGATTATCATATTGGCACCTGCTGCAAGCTCTATTTAAGAGTTTCCTATTGCTTATTTATTTTTTTTTCGTACGCCAGCTTTTACCTGTGATGAAGTCCCTAGAGACTAGGAACTGAATTTTGCATAAAGAAATAAAACAAGTAGAGGAATTCAAGTATTTGGGCACAATGTTCACAGAAAACGGAAAACTAGACAGAGAAATTAACATGAGAAATACAAAACGCAAATGCTGTCACATACCAGCTTTCACCATTGCTAAGACATCCACACATTTCTATGCCAGCTAAACAACAAATGATAAATAGCATTTTCATACCAACCTTGTGCTATGAAAGTCAAACATGGACCCTTTCTAAATCACAATTAAGAAAGATAAATGCATGTGAGATGCGATGCTTGAGAAAAGTAACAAATAACATAAGAATAGATAGAATACCAAATGAAACCATAAGAAAAATGGTAGGAACAAAACCCTGCCAAGAATATGTAGAACAATATCAACTTAAATGGTTTGGCCACCTGGTCAGAATGAATCCTCACCAATCACCATCAAGGGGGTTCACCTCGAGAATGCATGGAAAAAGACCAAGAGGAAGACCCAGAAGAAGATGGATAGATGCTGTGACAGTGCCATGTAAAAACAGAGGAAAATCACTAATTCAGACAGTTCGAGCAGCTCAAAAACGACAAATGATATAAACCCCGACACCTTTCAGGTATCAGTGAAAAGAGAAAAGAGGAAGAAGAAGAATTAACTGTGGTATACCATAGTCTGTCAAGATATTCCCCAAGGAAAGTATATGTATGCTGTCAAACGCTTATGACATACTTACACTTAAGTTTTAAATAGAAAAGTCGATCATATATATATATATATATATATATATATATATATATATATATATATATATATGGACTTCCGGTCAATATGGCGGATAAACGGCAATGAACCGTTGTGGCACTGTCTGAAAAGATTCCTTGTTGCAGTTTCCTCATATTCCAAATCCGGCTTGCTGCCGAAGCCATTAAGATTAGTACTCTGTGCTAACCGTGAGCTGTGTGTTTCATCAGATGGTGTTTCTATATTCAGATTGCTCATGATGAATGATGATGTCGTATTACGAAGGATAGTTCAGTTGCGTTCACTGTCGGTGCTGAATGCCTTATATCTTTTACGTGTGCTCTGTGTGCTACGATGGTGACTGCAGCTGCTTTTCTTTGTTTGGATATTCGATGAGATGTTAATTCGGCTGATTCCACTGGCACGGGCGGTTGAGCAATTATGAATTTTCATTCATTTGCAGTGATACCGGGGCCTTTGAATAATTATATCTATAACACACACACACACACACATATATATGTATATCATATATATATATATATATATATATATATATATATATATATATATATATATATATATTTATGTATGCGTTCACCAATAGATACTATTAGACAAATTTTTGATATATGTGTATAGACACAACATCCTTCTAGACTTAATCTTTTGGGGAAAGTACAAGGTAGAGAGACAGAGGTCGACAAAATTCAAGTGAACTGATAACATCAAGAGATGAATAGGGGAAGCTATGACAACGTGCACTATCAAGGAAATGGACATGGTAAAATGGTGCTCCATAGTAGCCAACCTTCGATGTGGAGACGGCACCAATTGAATGAATCAAAGTAGAAAAACTATAGCTCGTTTCAAATCACTTGCCCAACTTCAAAACGCTATTGCTCAGAAACCGTTTGTTAAATACTGTTGAAATTTTCCAAATGTTATTAGAATGCAAAAGACCCTTTAAATGTATAATTAACAAATATCTTGCAGCTGCAGCTTTCTTAAAACGGCGAATTTCTTTGATGTTTGTCAAAATTGTAAATTGTGAACCCCTAAATAATAGAAATTACCGTAGTTAATGGTCTATGATTAATTTTCACTAGGTAAAGGCATGGCCGTAATGGGGAAATAACTGAATAAGGAAAAACACCAGGAGAATTATTGTCTTCTCAGTTCGAGAACGGACGATAATATCAAGGTATACCTGTATGTCCAATTTTCATAGTTGTGTGGTCCTGAAAAGGACCGTTTGTTGAACTAATTTAAGGTAATATAGGGGCCAACATTGTGGGGGCTATATACTTTCATTCTGAATCAGACGAGTCTAAAAGATTAATAACTGTTTGGGGTTGAACATTCCACAAACCATCATTTTTCCAATATTCCTCTTCCTGTTTTAAGACGTGGTCTTCACATTTAGCCCAATAATCTTTGTCTATATTTAATAAAGCGAGATTAGCAAGAGTCTTTACATCGCATATTTTGAATGTTGTATTTTCATCTGCCACTTGTCCTTTTAATTTTGTCCAGATTAGTTCTATTGGATTTAAATGAGCATGGTAAGGTGGCAGCCTCAAACTTATATGACCGTGCTCTTGGATAATCTTATCTATTTGAAAAATCTTTGTCCTTTGTTTTTGCTTTACTAGAGATAGTAATTCAGGTTTTAAGTACATGTTATTAAATTGTATGTGCTCTTTTGTGAGCCATATCTTAATAGCATCTTTTGTACTGGATGACGTCAGGACTTTATCTTCAAGTGCAACAATGTTGTGGTACGCTGCATTGTCCATTATTAGGCAAGATGGTCGATCTAGTGATGGGAGAACAGCATTTTCAATCCAATGTCTAAATATGTGACCATTCATCTCAGAGTGATAATCCCGATTGTCTATGGATTTTGAAAGAAAAATGAGCTCTGCATTCTGTATTAGTCCATGTTGTCGACTACCTGCATGAGCAATTATCAAGCGCTGTCCTTTGCTGCTAGGTATTAATCTCTTAATCTTTCCATCTGATGACTGCCATTCCCTTTGGTTAGTGTGGTGAGCATTGATCCATGTTTCATCCAAGTACACAATATCATAACCTTGCTTGCGCACCTCTTTTACTTCACGTAAGTACTTGCTTCTCATGACTACTATATGTGGCTTCTCACAAATGATGTTTCGTCCATTGGAATACTTTCTGAATGTAAAGCCTGCAGCTCTCACATTCCTCCATAATGTAGACTTTGATATTTCAATACTGTTGTTCTTTTTCAGCGAAATTTTTAATTTTCTTATTGTAACAGTTTCATTCATACCCAACATTTTGCGAATTTCACTTCTAATAAGTTCACTGTCGAAATTATCCAACATTTTTGCTCTTCCTTGTGATTTTGTATATTTGGAACATTGACGGTCACGTGCTTGAATCCAGCGATTAAATGACCGTTTAGATAAATCCAAAATGTGTCTTGTCCTATTTTCAGGGTTTTCTAAAGAATGAAATAATCTTCCTCGTTTAGCCTCTTTGCAAAAATAGTCATACATTTTTATTGCGATGTTTTGTAAACTGCAGAATTTCATTTTAAGACTCATGATAAATGTTATTGTTCCACGTCTACACCTATGAATGAACGGAAATGGAACACACAATTTCTCAAGTGTCTAATTGTGTCAAAAAAACCACGGGGAAAGCGTGCAAATACGTCAGTTCTAACGTGTATGGATTTGTACTCGCTATTTTTAGTTTAAAATACTGTAAACATTAAGTTTTGACTACATCAATGGGTCGTTATAAATTTATATAAATCAAATAAGCAACAATAATAACCAAATGTTTTTTTTTAATGAAATTAATTCCCTGTTGGGTTCTAATCATTATAACTTTACATGCAAATTTTGAATATCTTACAACAAGCGGTTAAAAAGCTATCGATTTTAAAAGTTGGGCACTAGTTATGAAACAAGCTATAGGCCAACATATAAAACAACGCTTTCTCAATCTGATCGGCTTGCCAACAACCAAATATAGCAAGGTCAAGATAATCGTTAATCTGTAGCTCCAAAAAAGGTCTAAGAAAAGAACAGATGTTCTAGACAAGAACCCCAGCCATTTAAAACATTTCTTGTGAGGCAACAAGAACATCTATTTACGCACCAAATTATGCTTTATAGGAAGCAGAAATACCAGGAAAAACACACATTAACCATCCTGTATATCATTTTTTGGCGCTGCTTTTTGTAGAAGATTGATAATGTCTTTATAGAGATCGCATCTTCATTACATGTTCCAATAATTCTTTATGTTCATATTGTAATGATTCAGCTGAACAGTTTCATCGATTATTTCTCTATGTACACGATAACAAGTACTTCTTATTATTTCTGGAAACTTAACGACTGCCTCCTATAAATAGGTTCTTTATTGAGTTTTATAAGATTATACATACATACATACATACATACATACATACATACATACATACATACATACATACATGCATACATACATACATACATACATACATGCATGCATGCATGCATACATACATACATACATACATACATACATACATACATACATACATACATACATACATACACACACACATACATACATACATACATACATACATACACACATACATACATACATACATACATACATACATACATACATACATACATACATACATACATACATACATACATACATACATACATACATACATACATACATACATACATACATACATACATACATACATACATACATGCATACACACATACACACATACATACATACATACATACATGCATGCATACATACATACATACATACATACATACATACATACATACATACACACATACACACATACACACATACATACATACATACATACATACATACATACATACATACATACATACATACATACATACACACATACATACATACATACATACATACATACATACATACATACATACATACATACATACATACATACATACATACATACATACATACATACATACATACATACATACATACATACATACACACATACATACATACATACATACATACACACATGCATACATACATACATACATGCATGCATACACACATACATACATACATACATACATGCATGCATGCATGCATACATACATACATACACACATGCATAATTACATACTTACATACATACATGCATACATACACACATACATACACACACACATACATACATACATACATGCATGCATACATACATACATACATACATACATACATACATGCATGCATACATACACACATGCATAATTACATACTTACATACATACATACACACATACATACATACATACATACATACATACATACATACATACATACATACATACATACACACATACATACATACATACATACATGCATGCATACATACATACATACATACATACATGCATGCATGCATGCATACATACATACATACACACATGCATAATTACATACTTACATACATACATGCATACATACTTACATACATACATACATACATACATATATATATATATATATGACTTTCTTTCTTTATTCATAGCATCGAGGCCAAATGAAGTGATCCCATGACATCTCTGTACTGTGTCTCACACATTGTTTTCGTCGCGATTTCTACTTTTCGATTAATGATCGTTTACCAGACAAGCTTTATTTTGTTTGTTCATTACATCTGCAACAAAGCTTCTCCAATCATTGCACAGTTATCACCACTATTGTCCAACAAGATATAACTCTAGAGGCAAAACGAGCACTATACAGTACAATCTTCATCCCAACGTTGTGCTACCAATGCCAGACCTGGACCCTAGATGCAAGAACAATAAGCAAAATAACTTCTACTGAGATGAAATGTGTCAGACGAATGACAGGAAACAGTCTGAGAGATAAGATCAGAAATGAAGAACTGAGAAAATAGCTAGAAATAACCCTCGCCATAGAATATATAAAGAAACAACAGATAACATGATTTGGCCACGTGATAAGGTAGAAAGATATAAACACAACACAACGAGCCTTCAACAAACGTTGTGAGAATACCAGACCCAATGGTCGACCACGTAAAGATTTATGGATGAATGGAATATTAGAAGCACTAGGAAATATAACAGCAGTAGAGGCGAAAAGAAGTGCAAATGACCGCAAATTATATCTCCCCTCGACGCTGAAAGGCAGATGAGGAAGGAAAGAAGAGGAAGATTCATTACTTCTTACAGTTGTTTAAACTAATCTTAAAGTGGTATTTTAGTTCAATTCTTGGAAAGTGTTGCAGCATTTATTGGTGAAGATATATTGAGCCTTGTACATAGCCCTCATTCTAAAACCTGATTTATTATGGTAGCGGCTACTTTTCGTGACTTCGTGACATCACACACAAGTAGTAACATTTGAGTTCAGACAAATATCCATGAATGATAGTTGACTAGTTATGCTCATAATGAATAGATCACACATTGGCAAAGATGAATGATAGTTGACTAGTTATGCTCATAATGAATAGATCACACATTAGCAAAGATGAATGATAGATGACTAGTTATGCTCATAATGAATAGATCACACATTGGCAAAGATGAATGATAGTTGACTAGTTATGCTCATAATGAATAGATCACACATTGGCAAAGATGAATGATAGTTGACTAGTTATGCTCATAATGAATAGATCACACATTGGCAAAGATGAATGATAGTTGACTAGTTATGCTCATAATGAATAGATCACACACTGGCAAAGATGAATGATAGTTGACTAGTTATGCTCATAATGAATAGATCACACATTGGCAAAGATGAATGATAGTTGACTAGTTATGCTCATAATGAATAGATCACACATTGGCAAAGATGAATGATAGTTGACTAGTTATGCTCATAATGAATAGATCACACATTGGCAAAGATGAATGATAGTTGACTAGTTATGCTCATAATGAATAGATCACACATTGGCAAAGATGAATGATAGTTGACTAGTTATGCTCATAATGAATAGATCACACATTGGCAAAGATGAGAGTTTCTTCATCCTTCACCTGCCGTGACGTCATATTGGGCTTGTAGCTTTTTTCACCACCCATCTCTGTCTTGGGCGAGATGTTCGTTTTAATCTAGTGAGTCTCTGCCTGCCATCTTGCAACTCTTATAATACACATTTTCCGAGAGTTTATTGAGTTTTTCAGTTATTTGCGGGTCGTCATTATTGCACTCCGAACATGTCCATAAGTGCTCAGATCTCCTCCTCAGCAAGTCCCACAGCGTCAAACAACTGACGACTCCAGTTCTATGTTGGTTGACAAGTCTTCTTATACACCCACTAAGTTTCTCATTTCTGGCGGTGCCCAACTTAACTCTCACCTCTTTCATCCGAAGGAATGACGTGGATTCGTGGTTATCGAAGTCCTGTGTCCAACCCACATCTCGGAGGGCAGTGATGATGTCCGCCCGATCCATTGGTTGACCGTCTATAACCTAGCCAACCTGTTCGCTCTTTCATTTCCCCGTACTCCCGCGTGTTCCATGACGTAGAGAAAGGCGACCTTACGTGTTTTTGACTTCTGCAATTACTCTACAAATAGCCTGTGTACAGAGCTCGCCTCCACGTTTCTTATCATGCTCATATAATCACTCATTATGCAGGCGTGGGTGTAATGTGACTCTAACCAGATGAATGCCCTGGTCACTACCATCACCTCCATCGTCATACTACTCATAGTCATGACGTATGCACCACTGTCTTCTTTGACTATTCTGCCTGCCAACGTGCTGTAAATGCCCATGCACTCCTTTGGTGTCTTATTACAGATCCGTCTGTATAGATGACTGCATCTTTCTCATCGGTGCTATCCTAAATGAGACCGTTGACTTCTGCATTGACCACGACTAAGTTTTGTTTACTACACTTCCTGTCGAGTGTGACAATACACGAGAATGTCCCCCTGAATAACGTAGGCCCCGGTATCCACTCCTCGCCAACGTTAACATTAATGAGACCACAAACCTGTTTAATGATATCTTTTACTCGACCCACCCATGATTTGCCTATTTTTAGCCTGACACCTTTCCCTGTGTTGAGCTCATGGTTCTGTGGATGCTCTGTATCTGCACTTATCTTCAGGTATGCTCATCCTGATACTGTCATCCATGGTAGGAAAGTCAAGAAAATACCTTATTGCTAGACAGGGAGTGTCGTCCTGAGAGTTTCAGGGGATTCAAACTTTAACCACAAAGATTCTGCTTTCTTTAACTTAACGATACAGTTTCTTCTAAACACTTCTAATGTAACAATAAAAGATACACAGAAGCATGTGTATTTTATCTTTCTGGGAAGACACAAACAAGCAAATCAACTAAAGTATCAGTGACAAACAACTGTGAGTACATTGTCTTTGTTTTGTGTATTAAGTGTAGTTATTTTGTGTATTAAGTGTAGTTATTTTGTGTATTAAGTGTAGTTATTTTGTGTATTAAGTGTAGATATTTTGTGTATTAAGTGTAGTTATTTTGTGTATTAAGTGTAGTTATTTTGTGTATTAAGTGTAGTTATTTTGTGTATTAAGTGTAGTTATTTTGCGTATTAAGTGTAGTTATGTTGTGTATTAAGTGTAGTTATTTTGTGTATTAAGTGTAGTTATTTTGTGTATTAAGTGTAGTTATTTTGTGTATTAAGTGTAGTTATTTTGTGTATTAAGTGTAGTTATTTTGTGCTGAACATACTGTGTAAGCTTTGGGTTAGGTTAGTTAAACTATTTTCGAATGTTTTGTGTATTCATCATCATCATGTGCCATAACGGTCGGCGTAGGCGATCATGTCCTTCCACAATGTTCAATCTACTGTGCATCGTATTAGTTTTGTTGTTGACTGTTTTCCATGTCATGACACCGAGCTATCCAGTATTTTCTCACTTTGTCGTCCGCGATCTCTCGTTCCTTTTATTTTGCCAGTTGTAACCGAGTAATCCAGCTTTCCTCTATTCATGAAGTGCCCGAAAAATGTTTATTGTTTCTTTCTTATGTTTTTTAGGAGCTGCCTTTTTGTGTTGGTCTCCTTGAAAGGTTTTGTGTAATAAGTGTGTAGTTATTTTGTGCCCAACATACCGTGTAAGCCTTAGAGACAATGCAGCAGGAGGTCGACGCCTGGGAGTCATGATCCAGGCGGACTCACCTCCCCTAGAGTGTCAAGATGCTAAAGGGTCGAAACACTTGCTCGACAGGGATTTACTTCTGATGATCAGATTGCCTCCTACTGCGAAGCTCTGTACAAAGAGTTTCCTACTGGTGATGATTGTGTTACTTGTCAAACAATTTCATTTCCTGTTTTATAATGAGTGTCAAAGTTGAAGGAATAGACCTGGAGACATTTCAGAGATGCTACTACCTTGGACATACTATAACCAGTGATGGAAAATGTAAAACTGGAATAAACAAAAGAATAGGAATGGTAAACAGTAATTTTAATGCCATGAAAAACATACTAACATCAAAACAAATAATACCAGGGTTAATACTAAGAATAGAAAAAATGTTATATCTTCTAAACATTTCTGTATGGTGCAGAAACATGGACATTAGACAAGAAAACAGAAAGAAAATTTAAGCCTTTGAAATGTGAATATAAAGAAGAAGAGGGAGAATCGGATGGAAAGAAAAGAAAACAAACGATGAAATCTTAAAACAACCAAAAATTGAAATAAAACTAATAAAAACAATTGAAAGAAGAAGAATGACATTTTGGGGGCATGTTAAAAGACACAGCAGCCTACTAAACGTAATCTTGGAAGGGAAAATACAAGGTGAAAGAGGCAGAGACAGATCAAGACTAACATGGACGATTAACATTTAAAAAAAATGGACAAGTCAGCCTATGACAATCTGCACCATCGAGACAGGAGTCAGAATAAAATTGCGCTCTATGGTAGCTAACCTTCCATATGGAAAAGGCATCCAACCAATCAATGAATGACTAAAACATTGCATTAGCGCACTATTTCATTCAGCAGTAAAAAAAAAAGTAAAGTACCCCCGTCACGCCAAGTGGCTTATAGGGAATATGGTGTTAGTGACCCTATATTTTACATACCTTCAGCACATGGTTTTTGGGGTAATGTGGTAGCTATTACGCCCATGCCGCTTTACTTCCCCAGAAGTAAAAAAAATCCCGTACCCATTAATGGCTGGGGAAACTGGAATTCGTAGGTTGGGATCGAACCCTACCTCTTATCATTTGTAGTCCAGTTCACTAACCACTGAGCTATCGCGGCTCCCTCCTTTAGCGGTACTTTTTATTATATTACTAGCTTTACGTACACATTAAATCTATTCTTTTCTCACAATTTATAAATCTCGGCTTTTAGTTTAGTTAACATTGTCCGTTCAGTCTAGCTATTTATTTGTATTTTATTTGAACATTTTTTTGCCTTGACAATAATACTCAACGCTTTATTCTGCGTTATTTATGCTTTAGATTGATCTCATCTTTCTGCACTTATCTTTCTAAATGTGATCCCATTTAATATATTTTTACCAATCTCAGAAATCCAGCCGTTAAATTCGGCCACTTTCATCGTTTTGAATTGTATAGTTTATTTAGCCGTCAACAATCCTTTACGTTCAACTGTGTCGCCAGGTTTCGCAATCTCTGAATTAGGACTATTTATTTCTCTTGTCAAACTTCACTAAATCTCCCCAATATTTTTTTTGTTTTGTTTTACAGCTGCTGAAGTTTCATTATTTATTCTGCTTTCACAATCACTGAAATGTGGCTGTATATTTATTTTGGTTGTCTACTTACTTGTCTACCAATCCTACCAATATGTTTTGTTAAGCGTTAATAGTGAATACTGTTTTGGATCTTCAAAGTTTGTCGATGCAGAAGTTAACTTGTACTACAAGATAAAGAAAATAGTGTGTCAGACTGTTGTAGGATATGGGAAATAGTGTGTCGGACTGTTGTAGGATATGGGAAATAGTGTGTCAGACTGTTGTAGGATATGGGAAATAGTGTGTTGGACTGTTGTAGGATATGGGAAATAGTGTGTCGGACTGTTGTAGGATATGGGAAATAGTGTGTCGGACTGTTGTAGGATATGGGAAATAGTGTGTCGGACTGTTGTAGGATATGGGAAATAGTGTGTCGGACTGTTGTAGGATATGGGAAATAGTGTGTCGGACTGTTGTAGGATATGGGAAATAGTGTGTCGGACTGTTGTAGGATATGGGAAATAGTGTGTCGGACTGTTGTAGGATATGGGAAATAGTGTGTCGGACTGTTGTAGGATATGGGAAATAGTGTGTCGGACTGTTGTAGGATATGGGAAATAGTGTGTCGGACTGTTGTAGGATATGGAAATAGTGTGTCAGACTGTTGTAGGATATGGGAAATAGTGTGTCGGACTGTTGTAGGATATGGGAAATAGTGTGTCGGACTGTTGTAGGATATGGGAAATAGTGTGTCAGACTGTTGTAGGATATGGGAAATAGTGTGTCAGACTGTTGTAGGATATTGGAAATAGTGTGTCGGACTGTTGTAGAATATTGGAAATAGTGTGTCAGACTGTTGTAGGATATGGGAAATAGTGTGTCGGACTGTTGTATGATATAGGAAATAGTGTGTCGGACTGTTGTAGGATATTGGAAATAGTGTGTCGGACTGTTGTAGGATATAGGAAATAATGTCTTGTACTATTGTAGGATATAGGAAGTAATGTCTTGTACTATTGTAGGATATATAGAAATAGTGTGTCGGACTGTTGTAGGATATAGGAAATAATGTCTTGTACTATTGTAGATATATAGAAATAGTGTGTCGGACTGTTGTAGGATATATAGAAATAGTGTGTCGGACTGTTGTAGGATATATAGAAATAGTGTGTCGGACTGTTGTAGGATATATAGAAATAGTGTGTCGGACTGTTGTAGGATATATAGAAATAGTGTGTCGGACTGTTGTAGGATATATAGAAATAGTGTATCGGACTGGTGTAGGATATATAGAAATAGTGTGTCGGACTGTTGTAGGATATATAGAAATAGTGTGTCGGACTGTTGTAGGATGTATAGAAATAGTGTGTCGGACTGTTGTGGGATATAGGAAGTAATGTCTTGTACTATTGTCTGATATATAGAAATGGTGTGTCGGACTGTTGTAGGATATATAGAAATAGTGTGTCGGACTGTTGTAGGATATAGGAAGTAATGTCTTGTACTATTGTAGGATATATAGAATTAGTGTGTCGGACTGTTGTAGGAAATAATGTCGTGTACTATTGTAGGAAATGGGAAATAGTGTGTCGGAGTGTTGTAGGATACATAGAAATAGTGTGTCGGACTGTTGTAGGATGTATAGAAATAGTGTGTCGGACTGTTGTAGGATATAGGAAGTAATGTCTTGTACTATTGTCTGATATATATAGAAATGGTGTGTCGGACTGTTGTAGGATATATAGAAATAGTGTGTCGGACTGTTGTAGGATGTATACAAATAGTGTGTCGGACTGTTGTAGGATATAGGAAGTAATGTCTTGTACTTTTGTAGGATATATAGAAATGGTGTGTCGGACTGTTGTAGGATATATAGAAATAGTGTGTGGGACTGTTGTAGGATATATAGAAGTAGTGTGTGGGACTGTTGTAGGATATATAGAAATAGTGTGTCGGACTGTTGTAGGATGTATAGAAATAGTGTGTCGGACTGTTGTAGGATATATAGAAATAGTGTGTCGGACTGTTGTAGGATATATAGAAATAGTGTGTGGGACTGTTGTAGGATATAGAAAATATCTCGTACCACCCTCATTGTTTCTCGCCTCAAGCCTCTGTTCTGAGGTAGCCACTTAATCTCATCATGGAAGCTTGCGCCTGATGTTGTTGCCTCTCGCATCAGTGTTCCTATTAGTGTTTCTCTAGGTCAGCCTCTCATGTTTTACCCTCTGATACCCATTGGAGTTATTTTTTTTAAATTCTCTTCTTGTCTCTTCTCGTCACATAGCTACATTATGTCCACCTTCATTACTATATTATATATGATACGAGTATATTTGTATATCTTAACATCTCTATTATTTCTGCACTTGTCTTTAATTCATTCCATTGTATACGAACTAATTTTCTGATGTGTTTGTTTTAATACGAATCTAAATTAGGTTCTATTTCATTATTTTTCCAGTTCTCGCATGCATAAGTAAGATTGAACAATATATCTGTGTTGTCTATTACTCATAATGAACAATGCTACTGTTCATTCTTTTTACACAATCTATGAAGTTCATTTCTTATTTTGCTTTCGTAATCCCTGAAATTCGATTGCTTCGTCTGATTGATGCATTTTGACATCTATCTGCTCGTTTGATTTTTTTTCGTCTGATTGATGCATTTTGACATCCATCTGCTCGTTTGATTTTCTTTCGTCTGATTGATGCATTTTGACATCCATCTGCTCGTTTGATTTTTTTTTCGTCTGATTGATGCATTTTGACATCCATCTGCTCGTTTGATTTTTTTTTCGTCTGATTGATGCATTTTGACATCCTTCTGCTTGTTTGATTTTCTTCGTCTGATTGATGAATTCGTTTGATTTTGTCAATCCCTGAAAAATCGCTCTGTTTGTTTGAATTTATAAATATTTTAATTTGTCTTATTTTTTAAATTTTACGTTTCCCTGAAATGGGACTGTCAATTTAGAGTTATTTATCAAATAGATCTGTTTTTCTTTCTAAGCTTTCACAGCTCTTGCGTCCTTGCTATTCTTATAGTTTTTGCATTCCTCGAGTACCAGTTATTAATTAAACTTATCCAATTCGTCAGTTCGATATATTTAATCAGCTTTAATAGCTAACACGTCCCTTAAATTAATACCCGTAGATAAAGAGATACAGCGAAGACGATGGAGCTGGATAGGAACACACTGCGGAAGCCAACTGAGAGTATTACACAACAGGCCCTTTTTTGGAACCCCCGAGGAAAAAGACAAAGAGGAAGACCAAGATATTCTTGAAGAAGACAGATGGAGCAAAGATGAAGATGATGGGGGAAGACATGGAATGATCTTAAAAGAATGGCAAGAAACAGAACGGCTTGGAAAGTGTTTGTTGAAGACCTATGCTCCGCAGGGAGCTAAAAGGTAGAAGAAGAATAATTTCGTTATATTTTACTCATCTTTCATTAACCACATTTATTCTTGTGTTCTTGTCATTCATTCGGTTTTAAATTCCTCATGTTCCTGAAATTTTGTCTGCTTTCATAATTCTTGTTTTCCAGATATTTAGTCAGCTTTGACGTTATTTTGTTCCTGATATTTAGTCAGCTTTGACGTTATTTTGTTCCTGATATTTAGTCAGCTTTGACGCTATTTTGTTCCTGATATTTAGTCAGCTTTGACGTTATTTTGTTCCTGATATTTAGTCAGCTTTGACGTTATTTTGTTCCTGATATTTATTCAATTTTCACAATTCTTTTGTTCCAAATATATTTATTTGTCCTCTTCTTCTACATTTCAACTACCTGTGGAGCATAGGTCTTGAACAAACACCTTCCATGTTGTTCTGTTTCTTGCCATTCTTTTAAGACCATTCCATGTCGTCCCCATCATCTTCATCTCTGTTTGCATCTGTCTGCTCCAACAAATTTTTAGTCATCCTCTTTGTCTTTTTTCCTGGGGATTCCAGAAAGGCCTGTTATGTAATACTCTCAGTTGACTTCCGTAGTGTGTGTCCTATCCAGCACTATCGTCTTCGCTGTATCTCTTTATCCACTGGTATTTGACTGGTACTTTTCCATAATTTTACGTTAGTGATTTTGTCCTGCCCTTTCCATCCTTTTATTCTGCGTAAGCATCCTTTAATCAAGCTATGTATTTTCTCTCTCTCTCTCTCTCTCTCTCTCTCTCTGCGTTCAGGACTCAATCAGAGTAAGGATTCCAGACTCTCATATGAAGTCAGCTGTCAGGCTAAGTGTGTTGATCGCCCCCACAGACAGAACATCACAATTAGAGTCCGTCAGATCCACTCTGACTGAACACCCGTTAATACGTTGCACTGTGTTCTGCGCCAGTGGCCCAGTGCATCCGATTTCAGCCAGCATTTTTTCAGGTTTGCTTTCCTTAGCCTTTGATTGTCCCCAATCTTCCTGCAAGGCAGCAGTTGATCTTTTCTGTCGGGGGATTCTGCCCTTAGATGGTCGGCCTTCCCAGGTTTACGAGCACCATCTGCCCGAGTCACTAGAGGTGACTAACACAGACATGCGACTTGTAATATGAGGAAACTGCAACAAGGAACACATTTCATGCATAGCCTTCATTTGTTCCCGCCGCCTATCCCCATATACCGGTAAGTCACGTCCTCTTGAAAATGATGATCATCGTAGCACTTGATGATGTTAGGCCATCGTTGATGACTCCAATTCCGAACATATAGACACACAGTCAGTCGTCAAATTATTCTTGTTGCACATCAAACAGCAGACCGTAAGATTTGCGCACGGCCGGTTTAGGGAACCAATACGATGACGTAGGACACAATGTCGCCAAACTCATAATCTCGATACCTTTAGACTTATGTCTGATTACTCAAGTGTAAACAGTCTACGACGAACAAAACACGAAGCAACTTCCCCAAAGAGACAAAACTGCGACTGACGAAGTAGTTTACATTAATGTGTAACGTGGAAATAACTTGCGTCAAAGAATCCCAATAACGGTCTTGAACAGCACTAATGTGACGTAAAGCACAGATCTAGTCTAGACGGAGGAATGTCTCACTCACAACACTTGATTCGTCAAAAAACGGACTGTTGTCGACCTACGACCTCGCCTTAGCGACACAGATGTATCAAGCATATCATCATTTTGACTTTTACGCAGAAAAGTGCAATGAAGATCCGAAATTAATCAGACCTTGGGTGCATTTTCTGCAGCGATCGAGAGGACGTGGACTAGATCCGCCATCTTGGAAACGGAAGATGTATTTTTATGATTGTCATTTTAGTTGTTCTCCTGTATTTCACAACCATATAACTGGTCTAACTTACAGACATTAACATTGAAGTTGACATTTTTTATTTTTGTATTTAGCTTAATTTCTTAGGACTTCCAAATGTTTCCCAATGCAACGAATGCTCGCTCCTCTTGCTTTTGATATCCTTATTTTGATATAATTTTCTGTTCATCCCTCTTTGTCTATATTTCTGTCCAGATATATGTAAGATTGTTCGTCTAGTAAAGCTATTTCTCCTATTGTTATTTGGTTATTACCAAATGCATTAATTCTCATAAGTTTGGTCTTATCTCTATTTATTTCCAATCACAGCTGTTGTGATCTCTCATCAAGTATGCTAATTTTATTTTACATATGTTTATTATGTAATAGGACAGCTATGCCATCACCAAAGTCTTAGTTATTAAGTTGCTTGGTCAGTGACCACCGGATTCCATTTCTGTTGTTGAGTTATTTTTATAATCCAATCTGTGATTAGTAGAAACAGAAATTGAGATAGAAGGCATGTTTGACTTACTCCTGTTCTTATTTCAAATGCTTTTGTGAGCTTCCCATTGTGTACAGTAAAGTAAGTAAAGTACCCCCGTCACGCCAAGTGGCGTATAGGGAAATATGGTGTTAGTGACCCTATATTTTACAGACCTTCAGCACATGATTTTTGGGGTAATGTGGTCAGTATTACGCCCGTGCTGCTTTACTTTCCCAGAAAAAAATCCGGTACCCATTTTAAGGTTAGGTGAACCCGGAAGCCGTCGGTTGGGATCGAACCCTACCCCTTGTCCGTGGTAGTCCAGTTCACTAACCACTGAGCTATCGCGGCTCCCTATTGTGTACAGTATTACATTTTATTCCTTCATAAATTTGTCTGATCAAATTAATACACTTTATGAGGATTCCGTAATGCCTCAGTATCTGTAAGAGTGTTCCTCTGCTACTACCAACTATCAGCACTCACAAAAATGCACTAGAATGCACCAGACAGAACCACCCATTTGCACTTTGTCTGTGTCATATTACTATCAATGATGCAGACAAAAGTGATCCATATCATAGACATCGTATACGAGAAGAGGAAGTAAAGGAGCCATATACACGCCGGGAGTAATAGAGAAAGATAATATTAGCTCACAGATATAGTGACAATATTAAATTACCTCTAGCATAGTGTGACAATGTTAACTCTAAGATATAGGGACAATTTTCAGTTAACTGTAGGATAGTGTAACAATAGTAAGTTAACTATAGAAAGGAGTTTCACTATTAAGTTAACTTTAGGATAGGATGACAATATTAAATTAGCTTTAGGATAGGGTGACAATGTTAAGTTAAATCTAGGATAGAGTTACAATAATAAGGAGACTCTTAGACACAATACTACTGAGGAAACTCTATTCTATAGCGACAATGTAAAGTTAACTCTATGCTACAGAGACAATGTTAAGGTAACTCTAAGCTACAGAGACAATGTTAAGGTAACTCTAAGCTACAGAGACAATGTTAAGGTAACTCTAAGCTACAGAGACAATGTAAAGGTAACTCTATGCTACAGAGACAATGTTAAGGTAACTCTAAGCTACAGAGACAATGTTAAGGTAACTCTAAGCTACAGAGACAATGTTAAGGTAACTCTAAGCTACAGAGACAATGTTAAGGTAACTCTAAGCTACAGAGACAATGTTAAGGTAACTCTAAGCTACAGAGACTATTTTAATTTAACTCTAAGCTACAGAGACAATGTTAAGTTAACTCTAAGCTACAGAGACAATGTTAAGTTAACTCTAAGCTACAGAGACAATGTTAAGGTAACTCTATTATACAGAGACAATGTTAAGGTAACTCTATTATACAGAGACAATGTTAAGGTAACTCTAAGCTACAGAGACAATTTTAAGGTAACTCTATTATACAGAGACAATTTTAAGGTAACTCTATTATACAGAGACAATGTTAAGATAACTCTATTATACAGAGACAATGTTAAGTTAACTCTATTATACAGAGACAATGTTAAGGTAACTCTAAGCTACAGAGACAATGTTAAGGTAACTCTAAGCTACAGAGACAATGTTAAGGTAACTCTAAGCTACAGAGACAATGTTAAGTTAACTCTAAGCTACAGAGACAATGTTAAGGTAACTCTAAGCTACAGAGACAATGTTAAGTTAACTCTAAGCTACAGAGACAATGTTAAGGTAACTCTATTATACAGAGACAATGTTAAGGTAACTCTAAGCTACAGAGACAATGTTAAGGTAACTCTATTATACAGAGACAATGTTAAGGTAACTCTAAGCAACAGAGACAATGTTAAGGTAACTCTAAGCTACAGAGACAATGTTAAGTGAACTTCTAAGCTACAGAGACAATGTTAAGTTAACTCTAAGCTACAGAGACAATGTTAAGGTAACTCTATGCTATAGAGACAATGTTAATGTAACTCTAAGCTACAATGTTACGGTAACTAAATACAAAGTATAATGACAATGTTACGGTAACTAAGATACAAGTACAGTGACAATGTTACGGTAACTAAGATACAAGTACAATGACAATGTTACGGTAACTAAATACAAGTACAATGACAATGTTACGGTAACTAAGATACAAGCACAATGACAATGTTACGGTAACTAAATACAAGTACAATGACAATGTTACGGTAACTAAGATACAAGCACAATGACAATGTTACGGTAACTAAATACAAGTACAATGACAATGTTACGGTAACTAAGATACAAGCACAATGACAATGTTACTTTAATTAAGATACAAGTACAATGACAAGGATACGGTAACTAAGATACAATTACAGTGACAATGATACTTTAACTAAATACAAGTACAATGACAATGTTACGTTAACTAAGATACAAGTACAATGACAATGTTACGTTAACTAAACACAAGTACAGTGACAATGTCACGATAACTAAGATACAAGTACAATGACAATGTTACGTTAACTAAACACAAGTACAATGACAATGTTACGTTAACTAAACACAAGTACAATGACAATGTTACGTTAACTAAACACAAGTACAACAATTCAATCAGGATATTGAGATAACAATTATGCTTCTTTCTCCAAGCCTGACGGGGTTTAGTAGACATTGAATGATATGACAGGAAATTTGGTGGGCGAGTAGTCAGACTTAAATGATGGGAGAGCGGACGAGCTTTCAGACAAACAGACACGGTTGGAGGATGGGTAGCTGAACGGATAGAGAGATGACAGTCAGTCAGAGTGGTTGTACAATACTGTAAGGTAACATTTAGAGCTGAGACATAAAGGAGTGATGTATACAAACTGAGAAGATACACACGGGGATAAAGAAATAGGAGATACAGATTCTTCTTTCTTCTTTTCTCTTTCTCACTGGTACCGAAAATGTGTCGTGGTTATATCATTTGTCGTTCTTGCGCAGCTCGAACTGTCTGAATTAGTGATTTTCCTTTGTTGTTACATGTCTCTGTCACTGCATCTATCCATCTTCTTCTGTGTTTTCCTGTTGATCTTTTCCCATGCATTCTCGAGAAGAACGCCCTTGATGGTGATTGGTAAGGATTCATTCTGACCAGGTGGCAAAACCATTTAAGTTGTTGTTGTTCTATATATTCTTGGTAGGGTTTATTTCCTACCATTTTTCTTATGGTTTCATTTGGTATTCTATCTCTTCTTGTGTTGTTTGTTACTTTTCTCAAGCATCGCGTCTCAAATAACATCTCAGGAGATACATATTAACACATGAATATTATTGGGGAGGGAAACTTACGGAAGGATGGATCAGTGAATCGTTTCAGGGGAAGAGGTACGTTTACAACACTCGGAAAATCATCATCATCATCATCATCATCGAGTGTCATCTCCGCAACGAAGACTGCCTACCATGGAGCGCCATTCTGCTCTGTCTCTTGCTTTGATGGTGCAGATTGTCATAGGTTGGTTTGTCCGTCTTTTGATGTTAATCGTCCATGTTAGTCTTAATCTGCCTCTGTTTCTTTTACCTTGTATTTTCCCTTTCAGGATTACTTTTATTACTTTGTTGTTGTGTCTTTTAACGTGGCCCAAAAATCGCATTTGCCTTGTTTGATTTGTATTTATTATAATAGTTCTCTTTTCATTTTTAGTTGTTTTAAGACTTCATCGTTTGTTTTCTTTTCTCTCCATCCAATTCTACCAATTCTTCTATATATCCACATTTCAAAGGCTTCAATTTTCTGTTCTGTTTTCTTGTCTAATGTCCATGTTTCTGCACCATATAGGAATGTTGAGAAGATATAACATTTTGCTATTCTTAGTTTTAGCCCTTGTGTTATTTGTTTTGATGTTAGTATAGTTGTCATGACATTCAAATTACTTGTTGCCATTCCTATTCTTTTGTTTATTTCAGTTTTGCATTTTCCATCACAAGTTATAGTATGGCCAAGATAGTTGTAGTTCTAAACTCGGAAAAAAACATCACAAATAATCAACATTAGAAAAAAAAAACAATGAACAATAGATGGTCTGAAGCAGGATCGAACCGGTATTCCTCGGCACAACGCCTTGCCACGAGAACTAAACACTTGAGCACACATCCAACTCAGCTACCTAAAGAAGTAGCTCTCGTTGACATTGTCTCTCATGCATCTGTACACATTAACAATAGGACATTCTTTATACAGGTTCGCAGCAGGAGACAATCGGATCATTGAAAGTGTTCCTCCGTCGAGCTAGTGTTTCCACCCTTTAGCTTCTTGACACTCAAATGGAGGTGAGCCCGAATGGGTCATGACTCCCAGGCGTCGACCTCCTGCTGCATTGACTGTAAAGCTTACAATATATATTCGTCACAAAATAACAGCACTTACTCTACGCAACACTTCTGTTCGAATCTACGGCCTTTACCAGCGTGGTATCCGTCTTAGCTTTAACTTTTTCCTTACGTTTCGCCGCACTGTGCGCCGTGTAGATTTCGACCACGTACGTTTACGCCGCATAGTGAGTCACTCTCAATTTGATTAGTGTGAACCGTCATCAAACCATATTCTTTTTACATGTCCTGTATCATCTTGGTATTGGTGAAATCTAATCCCTTGTTTAATTATCTAAAAAATATTATATAATATTGTATATGTTAGTTAAATATACATATGTAGATTTATTCTTAAAACAATGAACGATTTTGTCTCTGAAATCTCTTGCGTGGCATTGATAAAAAGCTTGCGTACGCAAAGAGTTAACACAGGGTTACGAACACAATTAGGGAATAAATAGCATAGCTGTATTTTTCTATTATGATAAGTATCTTCCGGATAGGGTATGGCTGATGCACACTTGCCTTGCAGACAAGCAGATACAGGACGAAACAACACGAATAATAGTTTCCAGTGGTTATTGAGTTATCAGCGGATCATTCTTATTGCACTCCGAACATGTCTATAGGTGCTCAGATCCCCTCAGTAAGTCTCGCACTGTCCAGCGACTGACGACTCCAGTTCTGTGTTGGTTGATAAGTCTTCTTACACGTCCACTAAGTTTCTCGTTTCTGGCTGTGCCCATCTTAACTCCCATCTCTTTCATCCGAAGGAGTGACGTGGACTCATGGTTATCGAAGTCATGTGTCCTTCCCACTTCCCAGAGGGCATTGATGATGTCCGCCCGATCCATTGGTTGCTATATTGGTTATACATACCAATTGCTACAGCAACATCCAGCGGTTAATCTATTGTTCTTTGTTTTTTTTTTTTTCTGTTGATTTGTGATACTTCTTCCCCTGAAATGATTCGCAGATAAAGAAATACGGGGTATCTCACTCACTACCAAATCCAATTCGGCAAGTCGTGAATCATTGTAAAACCTGTGAAGATATTGCAACATGATTTGAATAGGAGTGTGTTCATTCTGTGAGGAATGTGTGTGTGACTTCATTGTTGAGATATGAGTAACGCAGCCTACCTCACGCGCCTCTCTTCACATCTATTTATCTTGTTTGAGAGTGCCTGCACATTACGGGCTGTTGTGCGTCAGTGTTAGCGTGCAGTGCATGTGAGTGTTAGCGTACAGTGCACTTGAGTGTTAGCGTACAGTGCACGTGAGTGTTAGCGTACAGTGCACGTGAGTGTTAGCGTACAGTGCACGTGAGTGTTAGCGTACAGTGCACGTGAGTGTTAGCGTACAGTGCACGTGAGTATTAGCGTACAGTGCACGTGAGTGTTAGCGTACAGTGCACGGGAGTGTTAGCGTACAGTGCACGTGAGTGTTAGCATAAAGTACATGTGAGTGTTAGCGTACAGTGCACGTGAGTTCACACATGATACTTGGAAAATGTATTGGTACCCTGTTGAGGAAGGAGAGTCAGTGGTAAAACCCATTTCTAAAATGCTGCATTAGGTAGTGAGTGAAACACCATATACATCATCATCATCAAGTACCATGCCTGCTGGCGTATGTGATCATGTTTCTCCACAACTTTCGATCTCGACTGCTATTTATCATTTCTGTTGTTGAACTTCTGCCAAGCCATTCTCTTAACCTGTCTGGTATTTTTTCTCTTTGCTTCCCTCTGTCGCTTCGTCCCTCAACTTTCCCAGTTGTCACAATATATTCCTGCTGTTACCTTCTGACCAAAAACATGGACAAAAAAAATGATGATTGTTTCTTCCTAATGTTTGTAATTAGCTCTCTCTTTGCTTTGGCCTCTTTCAGAACGTTTTCATTACTCTTCTTAGCTGTCCATGGTATTCTCAACATTCTTTTGTAAAACATCATTTGAACAGCCTCCTGTGATTTTCTTGTCGGTTGTGATATTGTCCATGATTCACATCCATATGTTAAGACTGGCTCTACATAACTTGTAAGTACTCTTTTTTTCCACTGTATGCAGTTGACAGAAAAATTGTCAATTACAAAGTAATTAAGAAATACAGATGGAGGTACGGAGAAGACATACGAAATGATAGTTCGTTCACAAATTCGTGCCCACAGAGTTGATCAATGAACTCGGAAACTGATGAATCTCTATAATTATTTTTCATGAAATCTAATTTTTTTCACCGAATTTCAGATTCTATAACATTTAAGTACAAAGGTAGTCTGAATTTTGCACAAATCGTTTTTTTTTTGGTTATATAATTTTAGAAAAAAATCAAACAGTGTGATCTAAACAATAGATTTTACTGTAAATTACGTTAATTTTCTAACAATGAAGGCAAAGGCGTATCCGTTTCACAGTGAAGAAGGCAACATTTATCATTTGATTTGATATCTTCGTCATAGAAAAGGGTAAACTTTGACCAAAGTATCAAACACACATATTCGCCAAGTAGCAGGCGTGTCATCAACAAAATATATGGAACAACCAGAACAACAAACACACATAGTCAGCAAATAGTAAGAGTGTCATCAACAAAATTGTGCACATGTCATACATATGTCATTCCGAATCAGAAGTCTCTAAGAAGTTAACAACTGTTATCGGTTGGACAAACTACAATCCATCTCGTTGCCAGTATTGTTCCTCTTCTCTGAGCACATGGTCGTCACATTTTCTCCAGTATTCAATGTCTATCGTTGAGAGGGTATCACGCGTCAGTTCTTTAACATCACACATTTTAAACGTTGTGTTCTGCACAGCAACCTGCCCTTTATCTTTTGCCCACACAAGTTCTATTGGGTTGAGGTGTGGATGATAAGGTGGGGGACAAAGAGATGTGTAGCCATACTTTGCAATTATTTTATCAATTTGATATAACTTTGTCTTCTTAGTTTGTCTAACAAGTTGCAACAACTCTGGTTTTAACTGGGTGTTTTGAAAGGAAACATTTTCTTTTCTATGTGTGAATAGAAACACATATTCTATTCCATGTGATGATTTGATCTTTTGTGCTGGACGATTTAGGAACTTTGTCCTCCAGTGTTACCGCATTATGATAGGATGCATTGTCCATTACAAGACATGATGGTCTATCCAGAATGGGGAGTAGAGTGTTCTCTATCCAGTCTTTGAAAATTCGTCCATTCATTTCAGTGTAGTAGTCCCTATTGTCTGTAGACTTTGATTGAAAAATAAGTTGTGTGTCATTAACAAGACCATTCTCTCTACTGCCAGCATGTACCAATATAATGTGTTGTGTGTCATTAACAAGACCATTCTCTCTACTGCCAGCATGTACCAATATAATGTGTTGTGTGTCATTAACAAGGCCACTCTCTCTACTGCCAGCATGTACCAATATAATGTGTTGTGTGTCATTAACAACACCATTCTCTCTACTGCCGGCATGTACCAATATAATGTGTTGTGTGTCATTAACAAGACCATTCTCTCTACTGACAGCATGTACCAATATAATGTGTTGTGTGTCATTAACAAGGCCACTCTCTCTACTGCCAGCATGTACCAATATAATGTGTTGTGTGTCATTAACAAGACCATTCTCTCTACTGACAGCATGTACCAATATAATGTGTTGTGTGTCATTAACAAGGCCACTCTCTCTACTGCCAGCATGTACCAATATAATGTGTTGTATGTCATTAACAAGACCATTCTCTCTACTGCCAGCATGTACCAATATAATGTGTTGTGTGTCATTAACAAGACCATTCTCTCTACTGCCAGCATGTACCAATATAATGTGTTGTGTGTCATTAACAAGACCATTCTCTCTACTGACAGCATGCACCAATATAATGTGTTGTGTGTCATTAACAAGACCATTCTCTCTACTGCCAGCATGTACCAATATAATGTGTTGTGTGTCATTAACAAGACCATTCTCTCTACTGCCAGCATGTACCAATATAATGTGTTGTGTGTCATTAACAAGACCATTCTCTCTACTGCCAGCATGTACCAATATAATGTGTTGTGTGTCATTAACAAGACCATTCTCTCTACTGACAGCATGTACCAATATAATGTGTTGTGTGTCATTAACAAGACCATTCTCTCTACTGACAGCATGTACCAATATAATGTGTTGTGTGTCATTAACAAGGCCACTCTCTCTACTGCCAGCATGTACCAATATAATGTGTTGTGTTCATTAACAAGGCCACTCTCTCTACTGCCAGCATGTACCAATATAATGTGTTGTGTGTCATTAACAAGGCCACTCTCTCTACTGCCAGCATGTACCAATATAATGTGTTGTGTGTCATTAACAAGACCATTCTCTCTACTGCCAGCATGTACCAATATATTGTGTTGTGTGTCATTAACAAGATCATTCTCTCTACTGCCAGCATGTACCAATATAATGTGTTGTGTGTCAATAACAAGACCATTCTCTCTACTGCCAGCATGTACGAATATAATGTGTTGTGTGTCATTAACCAGATCATTCTCTCTACTGCCAGCATGTACCAATATAATGTGTTGTGTGTCAATAACAAGACCATTCTCTCTACTGCCAGCATGTACCAATATAATGTGTTGTGTGTCATTAACAAGACCATTCTCTCTACTGCCAGCATGTACCAATATAATGTGGTGTGTTTCATTAACAAGACCATTCTCTCTACTGCCAGCATGTACCAATATAATGTGTTGTGTGTCATTAACAAGACCATTCTCTCTACTGCCGGCATGTACCAATATAATGTGTTGTGTGTCATTAACAAGACCATTCTCTCTACTGCCAGCATGTACCAATATAATGTGTTGTGTGTCATTAACAAGACCATTCTCTCTACTGCCAGCATGTACCAATATAATGTGTTGTGTGTCATTAACAAGACCATTCTCTCTACTGCCAGCATGTACCAATATAATGTGTTGTGTGTCATTAACAAGACCATTCTCTCTACTGCCAGCATGTACCAATATAATGTGTTGTGTGTCATTAACAAGACCATTCTCTCTACTGCCAGCATGTACCAATATAATGTGTTGTGTGTCATTAACAAGACCATTCTCTCTACTGCCAGCATGTACCAATATAACGCGTTGTCCTTTTCTGCTGGGAATACTTCTTTTATTTCCTCTGTCAACTGATTGCCATTCTTTCTCATATGTATGATGAGCATTGACCCTCGTTTCATCCAAATATACTATATCGTAGCCTTCCATTCGTCGCTCACGAATCTGCCTCAGGTATTTGCTTCGGGCAGCTATCAGGTGTGGGTTATCACAAACAATATTTCTACCACTAGCAGATTTTTAAAAAGTGAAACCAACGCATCTTACAATCTTCCAAAGAGTCGTTTTTGAGATTTCAATATCACATTCTAATTGCAGTCGAACTTTAAGTTTGCGCAGTGTAACAAGTTAATTCAATTCAAACATTTTCAAAATTTCACGTCTAATAACATCTTTGTCAAATCATCAACTTTCATGTTTCTTCCTTGCTTGACCGTCGCCTCTGCAGAGTCAAAGTTCTGTCCTCTCTATCGAATGAAAGACTTTCTATCTATATTTAGAGCTGCCCGTGTTCTGTTGTCTCTTTTTCTGATATCGTAATATAACCGATCCCTTTTAGTTTCCTTGCAAAAGTGCCTGTATAATAACATAGTTACCTTTTGCATAGTGATGAATTTACACTTTAAAATCTTCATGGTTTTAAAACTCAATTGGTCACTTCACAAAAGCTTACAAATTATCACACATACAGGAATATTCATTAATAGTAAATATTTTGTCAAAATACGTTCTGGCCAATTTAAAAAGAAACCGGAAATGAAATGGCCAAAAGAAAACCTCGGAGTGGTGCACATCTTACCAGTTACGAGTGCGAAATGGTGCTACGATTGTGTGGAGAGCATGTGAAATTTACCTTTTAAATGGTGAGTTGATTACAATAAATGTGGGTATTGTGAAATCCTAAAATTTAGGACAAGCAAGAAAATCATATTTCTATATACCTCAAAGAAGCAAAAATCTTTCCTAAATGCATGACAGTAGGGCAAAAAATTAGACTGAAGATCGGTGAAAAAATAAGATTTCAGGAAAAATTATTATAGAAATTCATCAATCATTTTCCGAGATAATTAATAAACTCTGTGGGCACGAATTTCTGAACGAACTATAGCTTAATCGATTGGATAGAGATTACAATAACACTGAGAGCTTATCACATTTTTGTTGACTGACAGATTGATTGACAGATCCCACGCATTAATGAGATGTATTTATTCACAGAAGAAAACATCACACGAGTAGGAAGAATTACCTCAGGTCACGAGCTAGCTGTCGAGGGATTAAAAACCACACCTCCAAGGTAAAGAACAGGCCCCCTTCCCTACCAATTTTAGAAAACACTTCCTCAAAAGAAAGAAAACCTCCCTCCTCCCCCATTTTCAATGTAAACCTTTCCCTTGAGTTTCTTTGAGTCATGACAGGCGGAGAATAACAAATAAAAAAGGCAGTATAAGCACGATTTAAAAAAAAAATGGGTTTGTTTCGTGCGATGTGGCTATAGCAATGGGTATACATAAGAATGAGTTGCATTATTTATTAAATAATTCCTTTCATCGTTATAGATTTTACCAACTGTGGCAAAACAGGGTTGACATTGTTTGTTTGGATAATTTTCTAATTTAGAACGCAATCTGCTATTAGCACACAAGATCTAAGTTGGTTCACTGAATTCTGTGATTGCTCTCAAACAATGGTGTTAACTTCTCATTGTATATTTGAATCGTGAAGAATATTGTTAACATCTCATTGTATATTTGACTCGTGAAGATTATTGTTAACTTTTCATTGTATATATTTGACTCGTGAAGAATATTGTTAACATCTCATTGTATATATTTGACTCGTGAAGAATATTGTTAACATCTCATTGTATATATTTGACTCGTGAAGAATATTGTTAACATCTCATTGTATATATTTGACTCGTGAAGAATATTGTTAACATCTCATTGTATATATTTGACTCGTGAAGAATATTGTTAACATCTCATTGTATATATTTGACTCGTGAAGAATATTGTTAACTTTTCATTGTATATATTTGACTCGTGAAGAATATTGTTAACATCTCATTGTATATATTTGACTCGTGAAGAATATTGTTAACATCTCATTGTATATATTTGACTCGTGAAGAATATTGTTAACATCTCATTGTATATATTTGACTCGTGAAGAATATTGTTAACATCTCATTGTATATATTTGACTCGTGAAGAATATTGTTAACATCCCATTGTATATATTTGACTCGTGAAGAATATTGTTAACATCTCATTGTATATATTTGACTCGTGAAGAATATTGTTAACATCCCATTGTATATATTTGACTCGTGAATTGTAGCAAATAACAGCCACTTAGATGATGAAATGGAGGCGGGGTGTGGTGTCGAAGGGGGTGTCGAAGGGGGCGGTAGAGAGTGGTTATTGACACGATCTACTGAGGACTAGAGGTCACGTTTTGGATCGACGTTTCTGCGGTCACACAACCTACAATGGGTACCATATTTTATATGAGGTAGAAAGAGAACATTCGCGTAATGTTGGCCATATAGTTCAAGGTGTGTCAATGATAAATAACATAAGGGCACTTACATCATCATCATCGAGTGCCTTCTCCGCAACGAAGGTTGGCTACCATGGATCGCCATTCTACTCTGTTTCTTGCTTTGATGGTGCAGGATGTCCTAGATTGACTTGTCCATCATTTGATGTTACTCGTCCATGTTAGTCTTGGTCTACCTGTACCTCTTTTACCTTGTATTTTCCCTTCCAATATTACTTTTAGTAGGCTGTTGTGTCTTTTAACATGCCCCAAAAATTTCATTTGTCTTGTCTTAATTGTATTTAGTAGTTCTCTTCTTATTTTCAGTTGTTTTAAAACTTCATCGTTTGTTTTCTTTTCTTTCCATCCAATTCTACCTATTCTTCTATAAATCCACATTTCAGAGACTTCAATTTTCTGTTCTGTTTTCTTGTCTAATGTCCATGTTTCTGCACTATACAGGAATATTGAGAAGATGTAACATTTTGCCATTTTTAGTTTCAGCCCTGCTGATATTTGTTTTGTTGTTAGTATAATTTTCATGGCATTAAAATTACTTTTTGCCATACCTATTCTTTTGTTTATTTCAATTTTACATTTTCTATCATTGGTTATAGTATGTCCCAGGTAGTTGTAGCTCTGGACTGTCTCCAGATGTGTTCCCTCAGCTGTGATATTTAATTGTAGGTCTTGAGAATTTTCTTTGTTTATGATCATTAGTTGTAGTCTTTTTGATAATCATATCCTATCTATGGGCACTTACACCTAATTCTATATACGCCACAAAGCAACAAGGATTGTTCTTTCTTCCTGTTCTGTACTAAGTAATTATATTGAGGACCGATTAGAAACAGCTTTAACGGACCCCCTTTTTTTTGAGGAACTCCAGGGTTCAAAATATGTCCTCTAGTGCATTAACTTGGAAATTAAAACTGCCTCCTGATGTTTCGTTAAGGAAGAACATCTGTCTGCAGAAAGAATATCGAGTTACTCTCGCTAAAATACTGTGCCCAAAAGTAGTAGAGGTCTTACCTGCCCTAGAGGTGTAGTGATGTGACATACGGAGTACTGACAGCCACATGGTTAGGGGCTCATTCAGTGACTTCCTTTGAACCGCGTGGTGACATCGCCTTCTCTTAAGTTAAGGATTAATCACTGTAACCGTGTCTCTGTTATTTGTTGCTATGCTTCTGACGATCACCGTGTTTGAATCGTTGTATTTTACTATATTGTCCGATTAGTTAAGCTGATCAATGCAATTTTATGTTTATTGTTTTATGTTTTATCCCGCGGCCCCGTATAATGATTGTGCCTATATCCGCTTTACACTCTATTCCCCAAAGACAGTAATGCTATAGCATGACATTTATCGCTTTAATTTACATATTGCCAGAGTCATTATTGTCAGTGGTTCACAGTGTGAGGTCACTATCAAAATAATCACAACTCGTAGGAGGCGGGGGGAATAAAAGGGCTAATGCAGTGAGACGAAGTCATGGGATTTTATTTTAAAAAGTAAACGTTACAATTTAATACAAGGTAAAATAAGTAATGGAAGGAAACGAACAACATGGACGAGTTACATCAAAAAATGGACAAGTCAACCTATGACAATCTGCACCATCAAAGCAAGAGACGGAGTGGAATGGGGCTCCATGGTAGCCAACCTTCGATGCGGAGACGGCACATAATGATGATGATGATGATGATGATGATGATGATGATGATGATGATGAAAAGTTACAAAATTTATGAAGTGTATCATTATATTTATAGTTTTTTAAAGCAACTATTTGTGGGTCAAATTATGAAATATATCAACATTGTCTGTATTTTTGTTATCGTTTCGGTGATGTTCAGGTAAGCATCACATTATTCCTGTTTAATTTTAAATAGACACAGTTACTGTTCTGTCATGAGTCTAATTTCTTAGACTTCTTTTAGGAGCTTTTAATATTTAAATTGTGTACACATGGACATTATTCTTAACGACATTGCTCTAGAGGCAAAACGGGCACTATAAAACACAATCTTCATTTCAACGTTGTGCTGCTAATGCCAGACCTGAATTATAGATGCAAGAACAATAAGAAAATAACCTCTACTAAGATAAAAAAAAAAAAAAGTGTTAGACGAATGACAGGAAACAGTCTGAGAGATAAGATTAGAAATGAAGAAATGAGAAAATTCTTCTTCTACCTTTTTAGCTCCCAGTGGAGCATAGGTTTTCAACAAACACTTTCCAAGTCGTTCTGTTTTTTGCAATTCTTTTAAGATCATTCCATGTCTTCCCCCATCATCTTTATCTCTGCTTCGATCTGTCTTCTCCAAGAATTCATCTCCCTTGTATTCAGTTTTATTCTCTCCGCTACCAGCCATCTTGTTTCACACATTCCCAGAATATCTATCTCGTAGTTGGTCATTTCTGCTGCCACTTGTGCCGCTTTTCCCTGTTCGTTAAGGGTACGAACATTCCAGGTGCCAATTCTGGATGATTTCCTGGTAGACAAAGGGTGAGTCGGCAACCCGGACTCCGTACGGCTTTCTCCGGATTGCGTCATACGTCTCTTAGACAGAGAGCCCTTCTCTTTCCTGGTTGACGGATTAACTTTATCTTTCTTTGACTTGTTCATGTTTGTGAAGTTTTTTCGGCTTATTTTTTTTACAGTATGGGATAACCAGTCCCATGCCTAACCCTCCTTTCTCGCCTCTTACGAACATGCCTGGTAGGGTACAGAGCCGCTATTCTTTACTCCCCTTTCGGGCCCCGGCAGCGCACGGACGAAATAAGAAAATAGTTAGGAATAATCTTTGTATTAGAATATATCAAGAAACAACAGATAAAATGGTTTGGCCACGTGACAAGGCAGAAAATCAAAACACAACACAACGAGCCTTCAATAAACGTTACGAGCAACACCAGACCCACGTGCCGACCACGAAAAGTGTGGATTGACGGAATATTGGAAACACTAGGAAACATAACAGCAAATTAGAGCTCCCCTCGACGCTGAAAGGCAAGTGAGGAAGGAGATAAGAGATAAAAAAGAAGAACATTTGTATACGTCATGGTTTATGATTAATGAGAGCGTTTCTAGCTTTGTGGTAGCGCTCTAGCTTGCGAATAAGTTTACTCGATCGTAGCACGACACTCTCCAGGAACCTCTGTGACTGAGCAGCTAGTGTGCTCACTTCCTGATCAAATAGGCCCGGGTTCGGTTTCCAGAATCGGCAGATTTTTTTTTCCCGATCAATAAAGCTTCGGGGTTCATCCATCCACTATAAATGGGTGCTACAGATTGTTCTTGAGTGTTCAAGCTGTTCGGTGTAGCACCGGCCACAATACAAAACTATGTGGTCAGAGTCGAAGATAGGGATTTCAGCGTCTGGTAACGAAGCCAGTCCCCCCCCCCTCCAAATCCGGGTCCCCTTGTGACAAGGTGTGAGCCACAAGAAGGTCCATCATATTTTCCCGGAAATGCTTGAGTTATAGAATATCAAAATCTGCATTTAGAACATGGAAACGTGCACTTAGAATATGAAAACCTGCACTTAGAACATGAAAACCGGCACTTAGAACATAAAAACCCGCACGTAGAACATGACAACCTGCATGTAGAACATGAAAACGTACATGTAGAACATGGAAACTTGCACTTAGAACATGACAACCTACGTCTAGAACACGACAACATGCATTTCGTGGCATGAATATCTGTAGGGTTTGTGTAGGATGAGAAAAAGTAAAGGCAAAAATGGCCAATTTGGCGCTTCCAGATGCTGCACTGATGTCCCCACTTGCCTCTCTCTAACTACGCCACTGTGTGTAGTTGTTATGGAAAAATAAGGTCACTAACACCATATCGCCCAGCAAGGCATAGCATGAATCCTTTTGAACACTCTCCAGTCAACCCAGACACACAAATGTGTACCTAACTCACTGCGATTAAACAGATAAAACAAACGGCCAGGGCTTTCATGGGTGGGTGAGGAACAAGAGAGTCCCTGTATTTTAGACTGTGAAATCAACAACTCCAGGATTCCGTAATAGTAGGTACGGCGAAGGAGATGAAGACTCATCATCAAGTACCGGGCCTGCTGGCGTAGGTGATCATGTCTCTCCACAACTTTCAATCTCCGTTGTTATTTATCATTTCTGTTGTTGACTTCTGCCAAGCCATTCTCTCAAACTGTCTGGTATCTTTTCTCTGTGCTTCTCTCCGTCCCTCAATTTTCCCAGTTGTTACAAAGGAATATTGCAGCTGTTCCCATTTCATTGCATGACCAAAAAATGATGATTGTTACTTTCTAATATTGGAAATTAGCAGTCTTATTGTTTTTGGCCTCTTTCAGAACGTTTTTATTACTCTTCTTAGCTGTCTCAACATTCTTCTGTAAAACCACAGTTCTACAGCCTCCAGTGATTTTCTTGTCTGTTGTCCTATTGTATACGTTACACATCCATAAGTTAAGACTGGCTCTACATAACATTTAAGAACTCTTTTTTCTTTTTTTCTATTGTCAACAATTGATTGCACGGTATCTCATTTTTCTTTCGTCATTCTTTTGGAAAGCTGCTCTTGCCTCAGCCATTCTGCACCCTTCTTCTGTTGTACATCTACCACCTGAGGTTAACAATATTCCCAAATATTTAAATTCATTTACCTGTTTTAATATTGTTTCACTTGTCTTTATTGTGCATTGCATTAAGTCTTTTTCTTCTTTGTTGCTACTATTACTTCTATCTTTTTGCTATAAAGGCTGAGTCCTCTATTTTTACTTTCCTTCACTATAATGTCTAACATGAAGAATAGAGGAAGATATTAAGTTAACACCACCTGAAGTAGAGTCAACATCTGAATCTTGCTGCTGACAGGTAACGCAGACGAGATTTGGTAGTTTCTGCACAAAACCATAGAAGACCATTCTTGTCATGTTTTTCGCTTTACCAGTAAAAACACAAGCAAAGGTGAGATAACCCTCGTATGGAACACACAAGTACAAGTGAGTTAACAATAACAAATCAATTTGTTTCATTACGAAACAGTCGGTCAAGAGAGGATGTCAATTGATTATCAAATGTGACCTCTAACCTTTTAAAAAAAAATTCAAACTCATAAAATTGCATCTGTTTTCTGTTATAAATATTTCACCTTTGTCTTTAATAGAAGCAATAGGAAACGTTTCCATATTCAAAAGGACACGTGACATTAGAAAATGAAAATCAGAGAGCAAATGTCTTCAATTATCTCCCTCATCGATGTTGGAAGGGAAGCACGAGAAGAAGATAACGACTATAACATAATGTGTGTTTTTTCTATATTTAATAATGACAATGTATTTTTATTTTACAAAAACAAAAAAAAAAAAACAACATAAGTGTTGATTATACCTACATTGTGCAAGCAAATCAAAGAAATGGACAATTACCGAAAGATAAGAGTATAATAACTAAACACAAAATGACATTTATTTTTAAGAATAGCTGTAAAGAAAATAATCTATCTGTTGTACTTTCAAGCTGAAGACCGCATATAAGGCAGGCATTCTAGACTCTATGACCGACGGTCGTTCCTATAGAGTATAAAGTGAAGGAGAAACAAACACAAGAATTGTATGCTTAAAGCTTTACGTAAGTAATGGATGACACGCATTTGAACGACGTTTCAGCTAAATAGGCCTACAGCATGAACAAACAATCAACACACACACACATATACATAAGGAAATCAAATTAGTCCTACGTAGCTAACTAAAGTATAAGAGAGTATGAGGAGTTCGGCTGTTGCAAAGAGCCCTCATTGCGTGACATCAAACATCCCTGTTCTTGACAAGCCTCTGAACATTGGCAAAAAGAACTGTTATCTACTGTTGTTCCTTCTAACTTCAGCGTTCTTTGTAGCATTTCTTCAACAATTGCTGTTCCTTCTAACTTCAGCGTTCTTTGTAGTATTTCTTCAACAATTGTTGTTCCTTCTAACTTCAGCGTTCTTTGTAGTATTTCTTCTACAACTGTTGTTCCTTCTAACTTCAGCGTTCTTTGTAGTATTTCTTCTACAACTGTTGTTCCTTCTAACTTCAGCGTTCTTTGTAGTATTTCTTCTACAACTGTTGTTCCTTCTAACTTCAGCGTTCTTTGTAGTATTTCTTCTACAACTGTTGTTCCTTCTAACTTCAGCGTTCTTTGTAGTATTTCTTCTACAACTGTTGTTCCTTCTAACTTCAGCGTTCTTTGTAGTATTTCTTCTACAACTGTTGTTCCTTCTAACTTCAGCGTTCTTGGTAGCATTTCTTCAACAATTGTTGTTCCTTCTAACTTCAGTGTTCTATGTAGCATTTCTTCTGTTACTGTTGTTCCTTCTCATTTCAATGTTCTTTGTAGCATTTCTTCTGCTACCGTTATTCCTTCTCATTTCAATGTTCTATGTAGTATTTCTCCTGGTCGGCATATAGGCCTTTGACCTATGATTTACTTTTGAGGATTTGCTTTGCGATTCATTAGTTGTCTCTTCTCATCACATGACCATCACATGACCATGACATGACCAACACATGCAGATCTTTCTTTACAGCTAAACAAAACTAAAGAATTAAAGTTAGAAGTGTCGTCTTTTTTTTAGAAATAATAATGGGTCTAACAGCGGCTACTGACTACGTTGAGAAGCAGCGAATGGTTTGGACATCTGTCCCTAGCGAAACCATAATTAATCTACAGTATAAGCTCCTGGCATGAAAATATAACAATAAAAAATATGGATTAAATATGAATATCAAAAAGACCAAAACCATGATAATAAACAAAGATAACACTAAAAAAAAACAAGTAGATATTAAAGCTGAAGGAATAGACCTGGAGACAGTTCAGAGCTACAACTACCCTGGACATACTATAGCCAGTGATAGAAAATGTAAAACTGAAATAAACAAAAGAATAGGAATGGTGAAAGTAATTTTAATGCCATGAAAAATATACTAACATCAAAACAAATAACACCAGGGCTAAAACTAAGAATAGCAAAATGTTATATCTCCTCAACATTCCTGTATAGTGCAGAAACATGGACATAATTCAAGAAAACAGATAAGAATATTCAAGTATTTGCAATGTGGACTTACAGAAGATTAGGAAGAGTTGCATGGAAATAAGAAAAAAACGATAACGTCTTAAAACAACTAAAAATGAAAAGAGAACTACTAAACACAATTTAAACGAGACAAGTGAGAATTTTGGGGCATGTTAAAAGACACAACAGCCTACTGAAATTAATCTTGGAAGGGAAAATACTAGAAGGTGAAAGAGGCATAAGAAAACAAAGACCAAAATGGACGAGTAACATAAAAAGATGGACAAAGTCAGCCCATGACAACCTGCACTATCAAAGCAAGAGACAGAGCGGAATAGCTCTCCATAGTAGTCAGCCTTCGATGCGAAGATGGCACTTAATAATGATGTTGAAAACATCAGGGTAGAAAGCAAAGGCGGAATCCAGGAACAAATGGATTAAAAAAACGTTTAAGTCAATTCAGCATGATAACAGCTGAATCTAAACTAATATTCCTCTTCTCTTCGACGCTACACAGCTCGAATGAAAGAAAGATAATATAAGTCACCAAGCATAAAGGAGAGAGATATCACAAAAACAGAATACGACATTGAATCGTTCAACGTTGATGATTCAATAAGTCAATAACATAAGATAGTAGAAGGCCACGAATACGGAGATTTATCTGTGGTGAGCCGTGATATCGTTTTATCAGTCGACATGGCACACGATGATGACATTGTTTTTGCCTTCCTTTCCTTTTTTTTTATTGTTATTGTTTTTTTATTGTTATTGTTTTTTTAATTGTTATGTTTTTTTAATAGTTATTGTTTTTTTAATTGTTATGTTTTTTTTAAATTGTTATTGTTTTTTATCGTTATTGTTTTTTTATCGTTATTGTTTTTTTAATTGTTATTGTTTTTTTAATTGTTATGTTTTTTTAATTGTTATTGTTTTTTTAATTGTTATGTTTTTTTAATTGTTATTGTTTTTTTAATTGTTATGTTTTTTTAATTGTTATTGTTTTTTTAATTGTTATGTTTTTTAATTGTTATTGTTTTTTTAATTGTTATGTTTTTAAATTGTTATTGTTTTTTTTAATTGTTATGTTTTTTTAATTGTTATTGTTTTTTATCGTTATTGTTTTTTTTATTGTTATTGTTTTTTTTTTATTGTTATTGTTTTTTGTTTTGTTTTTTGTTTGTTTCCTTGTGTTGTTTTTGCGGCATCTGAACGGGTACAAGAGGAAGTAAAGAAAGAAAGATAGAAAAGTAGTAAGAAGGATAGAAAGGAAGAAATAAGGAAAGAAAGAATGATATAAAGAAAGAAAGAAAGAAAGAAAAAAGAGAAAAAAAAAGAAAGAAAGAATGTAAGAAAGACTGTTTTCTTTAACCTATGTAATTGTTTGCGTAGATCGAACGTTAGAACTGTTGCCCCTACAAAAACTATATCGATTATACCCGTTAGTTATAAGAAATTACCTGTCAACAGTTCGCAAGTTCGTTCTTGACATTTCTCAATTATCAGGCACTTCTCAACGTTCTACATCAAAGAGCACTCTTTTTGTTTGATGACGATAATGATGGTGGCGATGAGGAGCGAAAGAGAAAAAATAATGATTGTACTGAGAAAAAGAATAATGATTGTACTGAAAGAAAGAATAATGATTGTATTGAGAGAAAGAATAATAATTGTACTGAGAGAAAAAATAATGATTGTACTGAGAGAAAGAATAATGATTGTACTGAGAGTAAGAATAATGATTGTACTAAGAAAAAGAATAATGATTGCACTGAGAAAAAAATAATGATTGTATTGAGAGAAAGAATAATAATTGTACTGAGAAAAAGAATAATGATTGTACTGAGAGAAAGAATAATGATTGTACTGAGAGAAAGAATAATGGATGTACTGAGATAAAGGATAATGACTGTATTGAGAGAAAGGATAATGACTGTATTGAGAGAAATGATAATAATTGTATTTATAGACAGAATAATGATTGTATTGATAGAAAAAATAATGATTGTACAGAGAGAAAGAATAATGATTGTACTGGGAGAAAGAATAATGATTGCATTGAGAGAAAGAATAATAATTGTATTTATAGACAGAATAATGATTGTATTGATAGAAAAAATAATGATTGTACTGAGAGAAAGAATAATGATTGTACTGAAAGAAAGAATAATGACTGTACTGAGAGAAAGAATAATGATTGTACTGAGAGAAAGAATAATGATTGCACTAAGAGCAAGAATAATGATTGTACTGAAGGAAAGAGTAAATGTTGGTAGAGTTTTGTGAAATTACAATTATATGGTGGGGTTGTTATATGTCTGTATATAAACAATAACCGCTACTGCGATGAAATGTGTTAGTTGAATGACAGGACATAGTCTGAGAGATAAGAGCAGAAATGAAGAATTGAGAAAGAAGCTAGGAAAAGTCTTCGCCGTAGAGCATATGATGAAATAACAGATAAAATGGTTTTACCTCGTGATAAGACAGAACGGTCAAAACAAATAACGAGCTTTTAATAAACGTTAAGAGAACACTAGACTCAAGTGTCTAGCGCAACAAAGATGGTTTTAGTGGATTACTAGAAACACTAGACTCGAGGGTCTAGCACAACAAAGATGGTTTTAGTGGGTTACTAGAAACACTAGACTCAAGGGTCTAGCACAACAAAGATGGTTTTAGTGGGTTATTAGAAACACTAGACTCGAGGGTCTAGAACAACAAAGACGGTTTTAGTGGGTTACTAGAAACACTAGACTCAAGTGTTTAGTACAACAAAGATGGTTTTAGTGGGTTACTAGAAACACTAGACTCAAGTGTCTAGTACGACAAATGTGATTTTAGTGGATTACTAGAAACACTAGACTCAAGTGTTTAGCACAACAAAGATGGTTTTAGTGGGTTACTAGAAACACTAGACTCAAGTGTCTAGTACGACAAATGTGATTTTAGTGGATTACTAGAAACACTAGACTCAAGTGTCTAGTACAACAAAGATGATTTTAGTGGATTACTAGAAACACTAGACTCAAGTGTTTAGTACAACAAAGATGGTTTTAGTGGGTTACTAGAAACACTAGACTCAAGTGTCTAGTACGACAAATGTGATTTTAGTGGATTACTAGAAACACTAGACTCAAGTGTCTAGTACAACAAAGATGATTTTAGTGGATTACTAGAAACACTAGACTCAAGTGTCTAGTACAACAAAGACAGTTTTAGTGGATTACTAGAAACACTAGACTCAAGTGTCTAGTACAACAAAGACGGTTTTAGTGGATTACTAGAAACACTAGACTCAAGTGTCTAGCGCAACAAAGACGGTTTTAGTGGATTACTAGAAACACTAGACTCGAGGGTCTAGCACAACAAAGATGGTTTTAGTGGGTTACTAGAAACACTAGACTCAAGTGTCTAGCACAACAAAGATGGTTTTAGTGGGTTACTAGAAACACTAGACTCAAGTGTCTAGCGCAACAAAGATGGTTTTAGTGGATTACTAGAAACACTAGACTCGAGGGTCTAGAACAACAAAGACGGTTTTAGTGGATTACTAGAAACACTAGACTCAAGTGTTTAGTACAACAAAGATGGTTTTAGTGGGTTACTAGAAACACTAGACTCAAGTGTTTAGTACAACAAAGATGGTTTTAGTGGATTACTAGAAACACTAGACTCGAGGGTCTAGCACAACAAAGATGGTTTTAGTGGGTTACTAGAAACACTAGACTCAAGGGTCTAGCACAACAAAGATGGTTTTAGTGGGTTATTAGAAACACTAGACTCAAGTGTTTAGTACAACAAAGATGGTTTTAGTGGATTACTAGAAACACTAGACTCAAGTGTCTAGAACAACAAAGATGGTTTTAATGGATTACTAGAAACACTAGACTCAAGTGTCTAGTACGACAATGTGGTTTTAGTGGATTACTAGAAACACTAGACTCAAGTGTCTAGTACAACAAAGATGATTTTAGTGGATTACTAGAAACACTAGACTCAAGTGTCTAGTACAACAAAGACGGTTTTAGTGTATTAATAGAAACACTAGACTCAAGTGTCTAGTACAACAAAGACGGTTTTAGTGGATTACTAGAAACACTAGACTCAAGTGTCTAGTACAACAAAGACGGTTTTAGTGGATTACTAGAAGCACTAGACTCAAGTGTCTAGCACACCAAAGATGGTTTTAGTGGGTTACTAGAAACACTAGGCTCAAGTGTCTAGCGCAACAAAGATGGTTTTAGTGGATTACTAGAAACACTAGACTCGAGGGTCTAGCACAACAAATACGGTTTTAGTGGATTACTAGAAACACTAGACTCAAGTGTTTAGTACAACAAAGATGGTTTTAGTGGGTTACTAGAAACACTAGACTCAAGTGTTTAGTACAACAAAGATGGTTTTAGTGGGTTACTAGAAACACTAGACTCGAGGGTCTAGCACAACAAAGATGGTTTTAGTGGGTTACTAGAAACACTAGACTCAAGGGTCTAGCACAACAAAGATGGTTTTAGTGGGTTATTAGAAAACACTGGACAACAAAGATGTTTAGTGGACTCACTAGACTCAAGTGTCTAGAACAACAAAGGTTTTAGTGGATTACTAGAAACACTAGACTCAAGTGTCTAGTACAACAAAGATGGTTTTAGTGGATTACTAGAAACACTAGACTCAAGTGTCTAGTACAACAAAGATGGTTTTAGTGGATTACTAGAAACACTAGACTCAAGTGTCTAGTACAACAAAGACACTAGACTCAAGTGTCTAGTACAACAAAGACGGTTTTAGTGGATTACTAGAAACACTAGACTCAAGTGTCTAGTACAACACGGTTTTAGTGGATTACTAGAAACACTAGACTCAAGTGTCTAGTACAACAAAGACGGTTTTAGTGGATTACTAGAAACACTAGACTCAAGTGTCTAGTACAACACGGTTTTAGTGGATTACTAGAAACACTAGACTCAAGTGTCTAGTACAACAAAGACGGTTTTAGTGGATTATTAAGAAACACTCGACTGAAGGGTCTAGCTCAATAAACATTATTATAGTGAAGGAAAGCAAAAATAAAGAACACAACTTTAATATGAAAAAGATAGAAGTAATGGTAGAAACAAAAATAAAGACATCACGCAATGCACAATAAAGACTTCTGGGGAATATTAAAACAGGTAACGGCATTGTAATATCTGGGAACAATGTTAACCTTAGATGGTAGATGTCCAACAGAGGTGAGATGCAGAATAGCTCGGGTATTGAGACGAACAGATAGAGGGAAGCAAAGAGAAAAAAAATACCAGACAGCGTAAGAGAATGACTTGGCAGAAGATCAACAACGGAAATGATAAATAACTGTCGAGATCGAAAGTTGTAGAGAGACGTGATCACCGACGCTAGCAGACATGGCCCCTGATGATGATGAATGTTTACAGATTTCCAGGATTCACTTTCAAATATCAAGACCAGGCTCCACCTCTCATGTATCGTCTCCATTGTCAAAAAAGTTTCACAAAACAGATACATTTGTCGTCTATAAATCCCAAGGAAGATAAGTCTGTCCAGGTGTAGTTTTAGTTTAGTCCACAGATAATCTTTAGGGAGCCGGGATAGCTCAGTGGTTAGTGAACTGGACTACAAAGGACAAGAGGTAGGGTTTCGATCCCCAACCGACGGCTTCCGGGTTCATCCAACCTTTAATGGATACCGGATATTTTTCTGGGAATGTAAAGCGGCACGGGCGTAATACCGACCACATTACCCCAAAAATCATGTATCGAAGGTCTGTAAAATTGATGGTCACTACCACCATATTCCCTATACGCCACTTGGCGTGACGGGGGCACTTTACTTTATAATTTTTTTTTAAACAGATAATCTTCACTGCACACCGGGCAACTCTATAGTTCTCAGATTCCCTCTACAGCACACTCTCCAGTATGAAGCATGCCCGCAATACGCTAGCGAAAGCACTGAAGATGGTTTCAGCTCTGGTGCGCGAACTACGTAGCACCGACGAAGATCTAGACACCCCCCCCCTACCTCCCAACCTCTTTAGTCGCCTGATATCACCAGCGTGGCAGGTGTCACTGACTCGATTCTTTCATCCAATCCGTGTACCAACACGAGCGTCTGGTCAAGTAAGTTAAACTCCCATCCACACCTTAAGTCATACGAGGAATAGTCCCAATATGATAAGTGTGCCAATATTCTATATTTCACGGAAATCTTTATCACGCTAGGACCCTCTATTTTCACAATTGTATAATTCTCTAGTATCATTTTTAGAGCTTCGTAAACGTCAGAATCGTATCTCCAGATACGAAAAAAAAAAAAATGGCCACTTCTGAGAATTGACCCCGGGTCTTCAGATCACTGGCGAGCGCATTAACTCTTCAGCTACCAACGCTTCCACTTATGTCCCAAACCTTCAAATATAAGACTTTCGATCGTATTGAGAGAAATCGTTCAAGAGTTAAATGAGTCTATTTCAGCTATCTCCTCGCCAACAGCACAGTTTGTAGAACAAAATACTATTGGTACAGTAATTAGCAGGAAAGTGAATACAGGTTTACTATGTATTTCTTGCTATGGGAGACTGGTTGGTCTCGAGGCAAGACGCCGCCCACGAGACAGAGAGGTTGTGGGTTCAAATCCTGGCTGCACCAGTTGGGATTTTTATTTATGATTTCTCTCTGCGGCAACCACCCCTGGTCTCAGCAGCGAGGAAGGGCTTGAAACGTCAATTACTCATCGACAGAAAAAAATATGAGTACCTCCGAAGACGGAGTTATCTGTCTGTGCGGCGAGGGACCTCTGTGCACACGGCTGCCAGGGAAAATCGGATTAACACGCAAAACTCAGTTTTAGAATTGAGTTCTCTAGGGACCTCTGACGAAGGGGACCTAGAGACTAGAACTGAATCTAGGGACTTCGTCAGAGGTTCCTAGAGACTAGAGCTGGCGAAAGAAAAAAAAAAAAAAATATATATATATATATATATATATATATATATATATATATATATATATATATATATATCTTGCTATGAATTCTATATATCTATTGACCTTTCGAACCGTAGCGCGCCCGTAGGGCGTAGACCAAGATACTCCTTCTCTTATATACATTTTTATTCTAGCAGTTTTCAATTCTTTTATAGATATTTTATCAAATCTCGCCATTTGTCTTTGTATTGTGCTAACAGCTGTGTCTCATTGAGGGAGCCATTTCCTGCTGCTCTTGCCTCTCTCATCAATGTTCTTCTCAGTATCTCTCTGGGTCTTCCTCTTTTCCTCTTACCTGTTGTTTCCCACACGAGGGCTTACTTTGCTATTCGGTAATTATCATACCTCATCACATGCCCAACATATGACCATCTTATTTTCCTTATTACTGAATTAGGAATTAGGCTATGAATTAGGAGAGCAATAATAGCGATTAAATACACAAGACACCCTCGGTTCCAGTGTTTGGGATCTATTACGATAAGAGTCCAGTCCAGGAGGCACACTTATGGAGAGCAAAAACAATATATCTGGCGTGTACGTTAGAAAGGTATTCATTATCATTAAGTGCCGACTCAGCATTGAAGGTTGGCTACCATGGAGCGCATTCCGCTCTGTCTTTTGCAATGATGGTGCAGGTTGTCATAGGCTGACTTGTCCATCTTTTATGTTGCTCGTCCATGTTAGTATTGGTCTGCCTATGCCTCTTTTATATTCTATTTTCCCCGCCAAGATTACTTTTAGTAGGCTACTATGTCTTTTAACATGTCCCAAAAAGTCTCATTTGCCTTGTTTGAATTGTGTTTAGTAGATCTCTTGTCATTTTTAATTATTTTAAAACGTAATATTTGTTTTCATTCCTTTCCATCCAATTCTTCCTATTCTTCTACCGATATTTCAAATCCTTCACTTTCACTTTTCTGTTATGTATTCTTGTATTATATCCATGTTTCTGCACCAAAGTGGATGTTGAGAAGATATAACATTTTGCTATTCTGTGTTTCAGCCTTGATGTTATTTGTTTTGATGTTAGTAATTTTTGATGGCATTAAAATTATGTTCTGCCATTCCTGTGCTTTTGTTCCTCGCCGCACAGGCAGTAACTCCGACATCGGAGGTACTCATATTTTTTTCCGTCGATGAGTAATTGACGTTTCAAACCGGGCCTCTAATTGTGATCTGTATTTTGATCTAATTCAGTAAATAATTCACTCCGGTATGATATTATTCTTAGCAGAAAGTCAACAATAGAAATAATAAATAACTGTCGAGATCGAAATTTGTGCAGAGACATGATCATCTTCGCCAGAAGGCTTGGTACTTGATGATGATGATGATGATAATGATGATGATGACGATGATGATGATGATGATGATGATGATGATGATGATGATGATGACATTATTTATGTTACAGGACAATACTTTGTGGGTTGAATGTATAAAATAAATTAGAACAAGAACTTCGAGACGAACATTTTAAGCCTGTCCCTGGGGACCTCTATCATGATGGGCACCAATGGGCATGAACCAATATGGGCACTGGCATTGTATTCCCCATACAACACGATGCGTGACGTTTGTTGAACTTTATTGCAACGCAATCAGATCAATCAATCAAAGTCAGAGAGCTATTAGATCAATGAATGAAAGCCTTTCATGTCCAGTTATGTGATAATAGACCACAGACAATAGTCTCCATCCATTACAATTCATTCTTTGTTATTTTCTGTCTGTATTTCATTTCAGTCATGGTGTGCTAAAATCATTAGCTAAGTTTAGTTTAGTAGCCGGATCATCATCATTGTACATCTGCCACGTCCATAAGTACTCAGATTGCCTCCCCAGTGTGTCCCTCAGCGCGTGGCGACTGACGACTCAAGTTCTGTGTTGATTTATTTTAGTCAATTTCCCCGCGTATCGCTGCTTTATGGCAACTGAAATTGTTACCTACTGGTCGTGCAATCTGGACATGGCTTTAGATTCATGATCGTTGATTCCGACACCGCGCCTCGCTGAGAGTATTCAGAATGTCATCGAGGTCCATTTCACATCCGCCATATACCGCAGATATTCCAGCCAGGCTGTCAGCTTGTTCCTTTACTTATTGTTATTGAATTATTTGTGGGTCATCATCATTGCACTCCGAACAAGCCCATAGGTGCTCAGATCCTCTCCTCAGCAATTCCCTCAGTGTCCAGAGACTGACGACTTCAGTTTTGTGTTGGTTGATAAGTCTTCTTACACGCCCACTAAGTTTCTCATTTCTGGCTGTGCCCATTTTAACTCCCATCTCTTTCATCCGAAGCAGTGACGTGGACTCATTGTAGTCGAAGTCCTGTGCTCTTCCCACATCTCGGAGGGCATTGATAATGTCCGCCAGATTTCTTGGTTGACTATCTTCAACGACAGCGCAGTTAGCTAACCTGTCCACACTTTTTTTTCCTCGTATTCCCGCATGTCCAGGAACGTAGACAAAGAGTGACCAGTTGGTTTCTTTTCACGCCCTAGTTTCCAGGAACGAAAATAAAAACAGGTTCTAATCAGTCCTGAATTATTTATTGACACTAACCAGTGACTCCTTTCCCATACTTTTGTGATTTTTTTGAGCATACTGTCATTGCAAGTTGGTTTTCATAATTTCTTGTCTCCTATTATTTTATTCACAATGACATGAGTCACATCACTAATATGTTACTAAGAATCACATTGAGAAGAGTGCGAAACAAAATCAGTCCAGAAATCAGTGATGAACAGTGTGGTTTTGTTAGAGTTAAAGGAATAAGCAATGTCATTTATATCATAAGATCTTTAGTAGAAAGAGCCATAGAGGTGAAAACAGACCTGTATCTATGTTTAATAAATTATACCAAAACATTTGACAAAGTAAAGATTCAAGAAATAATTAAAACATTAGAAAGCATAAACGTAGACATCTAAGGTCTAAGAATAATAAAGAACATGAACTTGCAACTAACAGCGGCCATTAGAACTGGAAATCAAGTGGGAATGTTTCAACAAATAAAACAGAGCGTTAGGCAAGGTTGTGTGCTGTCGCCAGATTTGTTTAATATTTATAGTGAGATTATTTTAAGATCCATAAGGGACATGCCTGGAATAACAATCGGAGGTCATAATATAAATAATCTACTTTCATAATATAATAAGGTAAGCTGATGATACAGTCTTAATCGCCAAGAGCGAAAAAGAATTACAAGAAATATTGGACATTATAGTGAAAGAAAGCAAAAATAAAGGACTCAGCCTCAATAACAAAATGACTTAAGTAATGATAAAACAAAGAAAAAGGCATCACCACAGTGCACAATAAATACAAGTGGAACAAGATTAAAACAAGTAAATGAATTTAAATATTTGGGAACATTGTTAACCTCAGATGCTAGATGTACAACAGAGGTGAGATGCAGAATGGCTCAGGCAAAAGCAGATTTCAAAAAAAATGTATAAGATACTTCGCAATCCATCTTTCACAACAGAAGCAAGAAAAAGAGTTCTTAAATATTCAGTGGAGCTAGTCTTAACATATGGATGTGAATCATGGACAATGGGACAACAGACAAGAAAATCGCTGGAGGCCGTAGAAAAAGGATTTTACAGAAGAATGTTGAGAATACCATGGACAGCTAAGAAGAGTAATGAAGACGTTCTGAAAGAGGCCAAAGCAAAAAGAGAGCTAATTTCCAACATTATGAAGACACAATCATAATTTTCTGGGCATATAATGAGATGGGAACAGTTGGAATATATTGTGACAACTGAGAAAATTGAGGGACGAAGAGATAGAGGGAAGCAAAAATAAAAGATACCATGCAGCTTAAGATATTGGCTAGGCAGAAGGTCAAAACGGAAATGATAAATAACTGTTGAGATCAAAAGTTGTGGAGAGACATGATCACCTCCGCCAGCAGGCACGGTACTTGATGATGATTATTATTTTATTTCTCCTCCATGTTTCCCCATTCCAGATGTGTTCGATTATAATCTGGTCTTGCTATGATTGCGTTCGATTTTCATATTCGATCAGTTCTTCACTTAGTGGGTAGGGGTATCCACTTCCAAAGGATGAGTAAGTCGTCTCCTTCAGTTAACGGGTAGGGGTATCCACTTCCAAAGGATAAGTAAGTCGTCTCCTTCAGTTAGCGGGTAGGGGTATCCACTTCCAAAGGATGAGTAAGTCGTCTCCTTCAGTTAAAGGGTTAGGGGTATCCACTTCCAAAGGATGAGTAAGTCGTCTCCTTCAGTTAAAGGGTTAGGGGTATCCACTTCCAAAGGATGAGTAAGTCGTCTCCTTCAGTTAAAGGGTTAGGGGTATCCACTTCCAAAGGATGAGTATGTCGTCTCCTTCAGTTAAAGGGTTAGGGGTATCCACTTCCAAAGGATGAGTATGTCGTCTCCTTCAGTTAAAGGGTTAGGGGTATCCACTTCCAAAGGATGAGTATGTCGTCTCCTTCAGTTAAAGGGTTAGGGGTATCCCCTTCCAAAGGATGAGTAAGTCGTCTCCTTCAGTTAAAGGGTTAAGGGTATCTCCTTCCAAAGGATGAGTAAGTCGTCTCCTTCAGTTAGCGGGTAGGGATATCCCCTTCCCAAGGATGAGTAAGTCGTCTCCTTTCCTCCGCTAGTCTATGGAACACCCTAGGGCATGTTAGAGTACCTGTTTAACCTCCCGTTCAGGGTTACCTAGAGCTATAAGAGCAGGTTTCAAGAGTCCCGAAAAAATAACTAAAGATATGACTTTCGGGTAATATGGCGGATAGGCGGTAGGAACTGTTGAAGCTCTGACTGAAAGGTGTTCATATTTGCAGTTTTCTCATATTCCGAAACCGTCTTACAGTCGGAGCTACTGAGTTTAGTGCTCTGTGCACACCGTGAGCTGTGTTTTTCACCCGGATCGTGTTTCGATATACCGATTGCCTACGATGAATGATGATTTCGTGTAGCAAAGGACAGTTCGGTTGTCTTCACTTTCGGTGCGGCTTCGCATTATGTATTTCGTCGTGTGCTGCGGCTGATATGATGCGGACTGTAGCTGCCTTTGTTTGTTTAGGTCCTTCAATGAGATGACATGTTAATTCGGATGATTCCACTGGCACATGCGGTTGAGCATTTAATGGATGTTAATTCGGTTGCGGTGATGCCGGGGCAGTCGACCAACTATAACTACTACCAAATGCAACTGAAGGTAGGGGGAAATAAAGAAGGTTGTTGAAATTTGAAAACAGTGCCCCGGGGACAGGGTAGGTTTTAGACCTGGTGATTCCCTAAGCTTGGCTTAGCTAAATGAAACTTGCTAGGCTCTAAGCATAGCTAAACTAAATGAAACGTTGAGGCCATAAGTTTAGCCAAACTAAATGAAACGTTGAGGCCATAAGTTTAGCTAAACTAAATGAAACGTCGAGGCCATAAGTTTAGCTAAACTAAATGAAACGTCGAGGCCATAAGTTTAGCTAAACTAAATGAAACGTCGAGGCCATAAGTTTAGCTAAACTAAATGAAACGTCGTGGCCATAATTTTAGCTAAACTAAATGAAACGTCGAGGCCATAAGTTTAGCTAAACTAAATGAAACGTCGTGGCCATAAGTTTAGCTAAACTAAATGAAACGTCGTGGCCATAAGTTTAGCTAAACTAAATGAAACGTCGTGGCCATAAGTTTAGCTAAACTAAATGAAACGTCGAGGCCATAAGTTTAGCTAAACTAAATGAAACGTTGAGGCCATAAGTTTAGCTAAACTAAATGAAACGTCGAGGCCATAAGTTTAGCTAAACTAAATGAAACGTTGAGGCCATATGTTTAGCTAAACTAAATGAAACGTCGGTGCCATAAGTTTAGCTAAACTAAATGAAACGTCGAGGCCATAAGAATAGCTAAACTAAATGAAACGTCGAGGCCATAAGTTTAGCTAAACTAAATGAAACGTTGAGGCCATAAGTTTAGCTAAACTAAATGAAACGTCGATGCCATAAGTTTAGCTAAACTAAATGAAACGTCGAGGCCATAAGAATAGCTAAACTAAATGAAACGTCGAGGCCATAAGTTTAGCTAAACTAAATGAAACGTTGAGGCCATAAGTTTAGCTAAACTAAATGAAACGTCGAGGCCATAAGTTTAGCTAAACTAAATGAAACGTTGAGGCCATAAGTTTAGCTAAACTAAATGAAACGTCGAGGCCATAAGCATAGTAAAGTAAAAAAGTAAAGTACCCCCGTCACGCCAAGTGGCGCATAGGGAAATATGGTGTTAGTGACCCTATATTTTACAGACCTTCAGCACGTGATTTTTGGGGTAATGTGGTCAGTATTACGCCCGTGCTGCTTTACTTTCCCAGAAAAAAATCCGGTACCCATATAAGGCTGGGTGAACCCGGAGGCCGTCGGTTGGGATCGAACCTTACCCCTTGTCCGTGGTAGTCCAGTTCACTAACCATTGAGCTATCGCGGAAATGAAACGTTTTACATAAACAACCTCTCTGCCCTCGAAAGAACTCGTAACGCGCTCGGTTTCTTAACGAGACCCTACAGGTTTGTATTTTAGACGTTCATGGACTTGCTTTCTGCTCACTCTCCGGTCAGACACATTTCTTCACTCTCCGGTCAAACACATTTCTTCACTCTCCGGTCAAACACATTTCTTCACTCTCATGTCAGACACATTTCTTCACTCTCCGGTCAAACACATTTCTTCACTCTCATGTCAGACACATTTCTTCACTCTCATGTCAGACACATTTCTTCACTCTCATGTCAGACACATTTCTTCACTCTCATGTCAGACACATTTCTTCACTCTCCGGTCAGACACATTTCTTCACTCTCATGTCAGACACATTTCTTCACTCTCCGGTCAGACACATTTCTTCACTCTCCGGTCAAACACATTTCTTCACTCTCATGTCAGACACATTTCTTCACTCTCCGGTCAAACACATTTCTTCACTCTCATGTCAGACACATTTCTTCACTCTCCGGTCAAACACATTTCTTCACTCTCATGTCAGACACATTTCTTCACTCTCCGGTCAAACACATTTCTTCACTCTCATGTCAGACACATTTCTTCACTCTCATGTCAGACACATTTCTTCACTCTCCGGTCAGACACATTTCTTCACTCTCATGTCAAACACATTTCTTCACTCTCATGTCAGACACATTTCTTCACTCTCCGGTCAAACACATTTCTTCACTCTCATGTCAGACACATTTCTTCACTCTCCGGTCAAACACATTTCTTCACTCTCCGGTCAAACACATTTCTTCACTCTCCGGTCAGACACATTTCTTCACTCTCCGGTCAAACACATTTCTTCACTCTCCGGTCAGACACATTTCTTCACTCTCCGGTCAGACACATTTCTTCACTCTCATGTCAGACACATTTCTTCACTCTCCGGTCAGACACATTTCTTCACTCTCCGGTCAAACACATTTCTTCACTCTCCGGTCAAACACATTTCTTCACTCTCCGGTCAAACACATTTCTTCACTCTCCGGTCAGACACATTTCTTCACTCTCCGGTCAAACACATTTCTTCACTCTCCGGTCAAACACATTTCTTCACTCTCTGGTCAGACGCTTACATTTCTTCACTTTCTGGTCAGACGCATACATTTCTTCACTCTCCTGTCAGACGCTTACATTTCTTCACTCTCCTGTCAGACGCATACATTTGTTCACTTTCTGGTCAGACGCTTACATTTCTTCACTCTCCTGTCAGACGCTTACATTTCTTCATTTTCTGGTCAGACGCTTACATTTCTTCACTTTCTGGTCAGACGTTTACATTTCTTCACTTTCTGGTCAGACGTTTACATTTCTTCACTCTCCTGTCAGACGCTTACATTTCTTCACTCCCCTGTCAGACGCATACATTTGTTCACTTTCTGGTCAGACGCTTACATTTCTTCACTCTCCTGTCAGACGCTTACATTTCTTCACTTTCTGGTCAGACGCTTACATTTCTTCACTTTCTGGTCAGACGTTTACATTTCTTCACTCTCCTGTCAGACGCTTATATTTCTTCACGTTATGGTCAGACGATAACATTTCTTCACTCTCCTGTCAGACGCTTACATTTCTTCACTCTCCTGTCAGACGCATACATTTGTTCACTCTCCTGTCAGACGTTTACATTTCTTCACTCTCCTGTCAGACGCTTACATTTCTTCACTTTCTGGTCAGACGCTTACATTTTTTCACTCACCTGTCAGACGCTTATATTTCTTCACGTTATGGTCAGACGATAACATTTCTTCACTCTCCTGTCAGACGCTTACATTTCTTCACTCTCCTGTCAGACGCTTACATTTCTTCACTTTCTGGTCAGACGCTTACATTTCTTCACTCTCCTGTCAGACGCTTACATTTCTTCACTCTCTGGTCAGACGCATACATTTCTTCACTCTCCTGTTAGACGCTTACATTTCTTCACTTTCTGGTCAGACGCATACATTTCTTCACTCTCCTGTTAGACGCTTACATTTCTTCACTCTCCTGTCAGACGCTTACATTTCTTCACTTTCTGGTCAGACGCATACATTTCTTCACTCTCCTGTTAGACGCTTACATTTCTTCACTCTCCTGTCAGACGCTTACATTTCTTCACTCTCCTGTCAGACGCTTACATTTCTTCACTTTCTGGTCAGACGCATACATTTCTTCACTCTCCTGTTAGACGCTTACATTTCTTCACTCTCCTGTCAGACGCTTACATTTCTTCACTCTCCTGTCAGACGCTTACATTTCTTCACTTTCTAGTTAGACGCTTACATTTCTTTACATTTAGAACAAATCAAACCGGGTACCAAATTATTTGTGTAAGATAGATGAGACGCTGTCATTTACTGATCATCATTATCGGGTGCCATCTCCGCAACGAAGGTTGGCTACCATGGAGCGCCATTATGCTCAGTCTCTTGCTTTGATGGTGCAGGTTGTCATAGGCTGAATTGTCCATCCTTTGATGTTACTCGTCCATGTTAGTCTTGGTCTGCCTCTGCCTCTTTCACCTTGTATTTTCCCTTCCAAAATTACATTTAGTAGGCTGGTGTTTCTTTTAACATGGCCCCAAAATCGCATTTGTCTTGTTTGAATTGTGTTTAGTAGTTCTCTTTTCATTTTTAGTTGTTTTAAGATTTCATGATTTGTTTTCCTTCCATCCAATTCTACCTATTCTTCTATATATCCCCATTTCAAAAGCTCGAATTCTCTGTTCTGTTTTCTTGTCTAATGTCCATGTTTCTGCACCATATAGGAATATTGAGATGATGTAACAATTTGCTATTCTTAGTTTTAGCCCTGTTGTTATTTATTTTAATGTTAGTATATTTTTAATGACATTGAAATTACTTGTTGTCATTCCTATTCTTTTGTTTATTTCAGTTGTACATTTCCCATCACTGGTTATTGTATGTCCAAGGTAATTTTCTGATCCCGCTGTGCAAAAAATAAATTACGAAAAGAAATAAAATGTAGGATATTAACGTCACGTATATACCATGAGGCATTTAGATGTTGTTTTCTTCCTTCATTCTTTACGCTTCTGGAATGTGTACAATAAACATAAAATGGTATTAAGCAGCTAAACATTTTAAGAAACGAGACACACTATGGCGTTTTGGCCAATCCTTCATCAGGTAAAGAAAATCATTTAATAAACACAAAGACAGACACGAAAGACAAGTACAAATCTGAAATCACAAGATGGTGGAGAAGGGTCAATGACCATGACTTATATACCCGTTGGTCAAATGATAAATAGTCAATAGTCAATAGGACAGGTAAGCTCTCGCGGGCCAAAAGAGAGCGAAATTTAGTGGAAAGAAAAGAGAAAGCGGCCCCTGCGGATTGATAAAAGAAGGGTTACACAGGATTGGAGGAAAAAGTTAAAAAAAATGTGAGGACATATATATTTAAAATACATATTGTTGGTGAAAAATGTATTTACTAGTTAATACCAGTAATACATGCAATACCTGCAAACATCAGTAAAACCACAAATATCAGTAATATCAGCAATGCTGGCAAAACCAGTAATGCCAGCAATACCAGTAATACTAGCAGTACCAGTAATACTAGCAATACCAGTAATAATATTAATACCAGCAATACCAGTAATACCACTTATCCAGCAATACCAGCCAGGTAATATCGTTAATAACCGGTAATACCAATAATACCAGTAATACCAACAATACCAGTAGTACCAGCAATACCAGTAATGCCAGCAATACCACTAGTACCAGCAATACCAGTCATACCAGCAATACCAGCACTACCAGAAAGACAAGTAATACCATCAATGCAAGTAATACCAGCAATACCAGTATTACCAGTTATCCAGCAACACCAGCCAAGTAATATTGGTAATACCAATAATACTAGCAATGCCAGCAATAAAAGTGAAACTAGGAATACCAGTACAGATACTTAATAAGTGTAATTCTCCATATAAAATATTGCTAACAGGAAACATCAATTCAGCCATAAACAGACACTCTTATTTTTATTACATGAAAAACGGGGGGGGGGGGGGGGAGGGGCGGGAAAACATCATAAAAAACTGGGGGCCTCGGTAGCCGAGTTGGGAAAACCACTCGACTGGACTATCGACGTTCGGACAACCCGTGTTCGATTCCCGCTGGGAGCAGTGGGAATTGTACTCGTGGTTGGAAAAATAAAAATAAAATAAATACCCCCACGGTCGACCCAGCCGTTGACAGAAATGGGTACCAGGGTATTACCCTGTGAAGGTGAGGAATGATGCCTCGCATCTGAGTTTCGATGCTTGAGGCGACACTATACAGAAATCTCTGAACATTTCTGGATAGGCGGCCGAGCACATATGGGTGTAAACTCGCGTGCTAAGACGCCGGTTCAAGTCTCGTACTTTACGTTTACATCCTTAAAACACCAAATAAAAAATTGATGAAATTGTAACAGATTCATTAGCATTCGAATTCAAAAATACTGTACAATCTTATAGACTACAGCTAAAATACAGTACAATCATGTAGACTACAGCTAAAATACAGTACAATCATGTAGACTACAGCTAAAATACAGTACAATCCTGTAGACTACAGTTAAAATACAGTACTATCCTGTAGACTACAGCTTAAATACAGTACAATCCTGTAGACTACAGGTAAATTACTGTACAATCCTGTAGACTACAGTTAAAATACAGTACTATACTGTAGACTACAGCTAAAATACAGTACAATCATGTAGACTACAGCTAAAATACAGTACAATCCTGTAGACTACAGTTAAAATACAGTACTATACTGTAGACTACAGCTAAAATACAGTACAATCCTGTAGACTACAGCTAAATTACTGTACAATCCTATAGAAAACAGCTAAATTACTGTACACTCCTGTAGACTAAAGCAAAATTACTGTACAATCATGTAGACCACAGCTAAATTACTGTACAATGCTGTAGACTACAGCTAAAATACAGTACAATCATGTAGACTACAGCTAAAATACAGTACAATCCTGTAGACTACAGTTAAAATACAGTACTATACTGTAGACTACAGCTAAAATACAGTACAATCCTGTAGACTACAGCTAAATTACTGTACAATCCTATAGAAAACAGCTAAATTACTGTACACTCCTGTAGACTAAAGCAAAATTACTGTACAATCATGTAGACCACAGCTAAATTACTGTACAATGCTGTAGACTACAGCTAAATTACTGTACAATCCTATAGGCCACCGCTAAATTACTGTACAATCCTGTAGACCACAGCTAAATTACTGTACAATCCTATAGGCCACCGCTAAATTACTGTACAATCCTGTAGACCACAGCTAAATTACTGTACAATCCTGTAGACCACAGCTAAATTACTGTACAATCCTATAGACCACAGCTAAATTACTGTACAATCCTGTAGACCACAGCTAAATTACTGTACAATCCTATAGGCCACCGCTAAATTACTGTACAATCCTGTAAACAACAGCTAAATTACTGTACAATCCAGTACACCACAGCTAAATTACTGTACAATCCAGTACACCACAGCTAAATTACTGTACAATCCTGTACACCACAGCTAAATTACTGTACAATCCAGTACACCACAGCTAAAAACTACTCATTATTTAAAACAATTAACTGTGACGTGAACAACCAACAATAAGTCGGCAATTGGTATCAGTCCATGTACTATCATATGCCACTGCTCGCTGATAAAATAATTCATTCATGATCACAAAGTGTTTTTCGCGTCCAGTGCGACATTTAAAACTGTCACCGGTTTTAAAATGTTATTTAAAAATATATTTTACTTTTGCCATAAATTCAAACACTGATCCTTTGTCATCATCGTCACCGTGAAGTAATTGTCTTGCGTAACAAGTCCACACTCCACAATTGCTATGCTTATACATTAGTGTGTCCGTCCTGGAGCAGACAATTTTTGAAACAATTGCCTTGAATTGATTGATATCGATCTCTGATTTTATCGATCTCTTTCCTCTTTAATTTAATCACTGGGCAAATAGCAAAGTAAATAGCAGAGTAAATAACAAAGTAAATAGCAAAGTAAATAGCAAAGTAAATAGCAGAGTAAATAACAAAGTAAATAGCAAAGTAAATAGCAGAGTAAATAACAAAGTAAATAGCAAAGTAAATAGCAAAGTAAATAGCAGAGTAAATAATAAAGTAAATAGCAAAGTAAATAGCAGAGTAAATAACAAAGTAAATAGCAAAGTAAATAGCAAAGTAAATAGCAGAGTAAATAACAGAGTAAATAGCAAAGTAAATAGCAGAGTAAATAACAAAGTAAATAGCAAAGTAAATAGCAGAGTAAATAACAAAGTAAATAGCAAAGTAAATAGCAAAGTAAATAGCAGAGTAAATAACAGAGTAAATAGCAAAGCAAATAGCAGAGTAAATAACAAAGTAAATAGCAAAGTAAATAGCAGAGTAAATAACAAAGTAAATAACAAAGTAAATAGCAGAGTAAATAGCAGAGTAAATAACAAAGTAAATAGCAAAGTAAATAGCAAAGTAAATAGCAGAGTAAATAACAAAGTAAATAGCAAAGTAAATAGCAGAGTAAATAACAAAGTAAATAGCAAAGTAAATAGCAGAGTAAATAACAAAGTAAATAACAAAGTAAATAGCAAAGTAAATAGCAAAGTAAATAACTAAGTAAATAGCAAAGTAAATAACTAAGTAAATAGCAAAGTAAATAACTAAGTAAATAGCAAAGCAAATTGCAAAGTAAATAGCAAAGTAAATAGCAAAGTAAATAGCAAAGTAAATAGCAAAATAAAAGAAAACTAATTAAATAACAAAGTAAATAACTAATTAAATAGCAAACTAAATAACTAAGTAATTATCAAAGTCAATAACTAAGTAAATGGCAAAGTAAATAGCAAAGTAAACAACTAAGTGGTTATCAAAGTCAATAACTAAGTAAATAGCAAAGTAAATAATTAAAGTAAATAGCAAAGTAAAAATCTAAGTAATTATCAAAGTCAATAACTAAGTAAATAGCAAAGTAAATAGCAAAGTAAATAATTAAAGTAAATAGCAAAGTAAAAAACTAAGTAATTATCAAAGTCAATAACTAAGTAAATAGCAAAGTAAATAGCAAAGTTAAAAAAAAACCTAAGTATATAGCAAAGCAAAAAACTAAGTAAATAGCAAAGTAAATAACTAACTAAATAGCAAAGTAGATAACTAAGTAAATAGCAAAGTAAATAACTAAGTAAATAGCAAAGTAGATAACTAACTAAATAGCAAAGCGAAAAACTAAGTAAATAGCAAAGAAAAAAACTAAGTAAATAGAAAAGTAGATAACTAATTAAATAACAAAGTAAATAAACTGTAACCCACGTGTACACGCGCACGATAAAGAACCATTAACAGATAACATCAAAAAGAGCAGACCTAAAATTCGGCTACTGTCTGCTCAAACTTGTCAGGGAGTACCTACTCTCACTGTTGATCTCAGGCAGTGCTACGGGGATAGTGCACGCAAGTCAGGACTCTCATAGGGTTTTCCCGAGATTCTCTAAGAGGATAATGGAACACCTATGGGTTCGTCCGGTGTGCAGCGACTATGTCCTAACACACACAAAAAAAAACAACATAATCAGCCAGAAGTAAGTACACGTATATTTTATTCATCTTACTATGGACGGTTGATCTGGGACCTCACAAGTCGCCGTGTAGATGGCGTCTGGGACAGAATTAAAGTCAAGGTCAGAGCACACTATTTTTAGATGGTTGCTGGGAGACCAGAGAAGAAGGGTTAAAATTAGATCAAGTGTCAAGGTCATGAGTGAGTGTATGAATTATTGTAGATATAGGCCAGACACTACGTCACCAGACAGACACTACGTCACCAGACACTACGTCACCAGACACTACGTAACCAGACACTACGTCACCAGACAGACACTACGTCACCAGACTGATAGACACTACGTCACCAACAAAAACGCGGGAAAATTAAATGTATAAACCTATGACTAAGAGGAACACGACACTTAGCGCAGAGAACCAGATAGAGCCCGGGTTGGGTACGCCGAGAGGGCGTTCGCCCGAAATCACTTCACGACTACTGCACGACTGAGACTCTCACTTAGTAAGCTGAGTGATAAATCTGCCGGAATGGCAAACGGAAGCTAAGTCAATCAGTGACCAGAGCTTAGAGAAACAAGAACCCAAGATAAGTCACGTAACAAGCTGAAATGGCGATAGCTAAAGTCAACCAAAGACCAGAGCTTAGAGAAACAAGGACCCAAGATAAGTCACGTAACAAGTAGAAATGGCGATAGTTAAAGTCGACCAGAGACCAGAGCTTAGAGAAACAAGGACCCAAGATAAGTCACGTAACAAGTAGAAATGGCGATAGTTAAAGTCAACCAGAGACCAGAGCTTAGAGAAACAAGGACCCAAGATAAGTCACGTAACAAGTAGAAATGGCGATAGTTAAAGTCAACCAGAGACCAGAGCTTAGAGAAACAAGGACACAAGATAAGTCACGTAACAAGCAGAAATGGTGATAGTTAAAGTCAACCAGAGACCAGAGCTTAGAGAAACAAGGACCCAAGATAAGTCACGTAACAAGCAGAAATGGTGATAGTTAAAGTCGAACAGAGACCAGGGCTTAGAGAAACAAGAACACAAGATGAGTCGCGTAACAAGTCGAAATGGCGGTAGCTAAAGTCGACCAGAGACCAGAGTTTAAAGAAACAAGGACCCAAGATAAGTCACGTAACAAGTAGAAATGGTGATAGTTAAAGTCGACCAGAGACCAGAGCTTAGAGAAACAAGGACCCAAGATGAGTCACGTAACAAGTGGAAATGGCGATAGTTAAAGTCGACCAGAGCTTAGAGAAACAAGGACCCAAGATAATTCACGTAACAAGCAGAAATGGTGATAATTAAACTCGATCAGAGACAGAGCTTACAGAAACAAGGACCCAAGATAAGTCACGTAACAAGCAGAAATGGTGATAATTAAACTCGATCAGAGACAGAGCTTAGAGAAACAAGGACTCAAGATAAGTCACGTAACAAGCAGAAATGGTGATAATTAAAGTCGACCAGAGACAGAGCTTAGAGAAACAAGGACCCAAGATAAGTCACGTAACAAGCAGAAATGGTGATAACTAAAGTCGACCAGAGAGAGAGCTTAGAGAAACTAGGACACAAGATAAGTCACGTAACAAGTAGAAATGGCGATAGTTAAAGTCAACCAGAGACAGAGCTTAGAGAAACAAGGACCCAAGATAAGTCACGTAACAAGCAGAAATGGTGATAACTAAAGTCGACCAGAGAGAGAGCTTAGAGAAACAAGGACACAAGATAAGTCACGTAACAAGTAGAAATGGCGATAGTTAAAGTCAACCAGAGACCAGAGCTTAGAGAAACAAGGACCGAAGATGAGTCACGTAACAAGCTATAATGGCGGTAGCTAAAGTTGGCAAGAGACAAAGAAACGCCTGGAGAGAGAGAACTCACTGCCAAGGACACTGAGAGAAAGACAGAACCCATGAGTCAGAGTAGGAATATTTACGTGAACAGTGTCACCGATCACAGGACTCCATTTCACATTCCGAGATGTGAACTATTTGAGTTATGTAGATACATATATGATTAGCGTAGGCACAGACTCACTAGGGAGTGTGAGCTTGAACTATTTTGAGTTTGTGTACATAAATACATTTATGACTAGCGTAGGCACAGACTCACTAGGGAGTGTGAGCTTGAACTATTTTGAGTTTGTGTACATAGACACATTTATGATTAGCGTAGGCACAGACTCACTAGGGAGTGTGAGCTTGAACTATTTTGAGTTTGTGTACATAGATACATTTGTGATTAGCGTAGGCACAGACTCACTAGGGAGTGTGAGCTTGAACTATTTTGAGTTTGTGTACATAGATACATTTGTGATTAGCGTAGGCACAGACTCACTAGGGAGTGTGAGCTTGAACTATTTTGAGTTTGTGTACATAGATACATTTGTGATTAGCGTAGGCACAGACTCACTAGGGAGTGTGAGCTTGAACTATTTTGAGTTTGTGTACATAGATACATTTGTGATTAGCGTAGGCACAGACTCACTAGGGAGTGTGAGCTTGAACTATTTTGAGTTTGTGTACATAGATACATTTGTGATTAGCGTAGGCACAGACTCACTAGGGAGTGTGAGCTTGAACTATTTTGAGTTTGTGTACATAGATACATTTGTGATTAGCGTAGGCACAGACTCACTAGGGAGTGTGAGCTTGAACTATTTTGAGTTTGTGTACATAGACACATTTATGATTAGCGTAGGCACAGACTCACTAGGGAGTGTGAGCTTGAACTATTTTGAGTTTGTGTACATAGATACATTTGTGATTAGCGTAGGCACAGACTCACTAGGGAGTGTGAGCTTGAACTATTTTGAGTTTGTGTACATAGATACATTTGTGATTAGCGTAGGCACAGACTCACTAGGGAGTGTGAGCTTGAACTATTTTGAGTTTGTGTACATATATACATTTATGATTAGCGTAGGCACAGACTCACTAGGGAGTGTGAGCTTGAACTATTTTGAGTTTGTGTACATAGATACATTTGTGATTAGCGAAGGCACAGACTCACTAGGGAGTGTGAGCTTGAACTATTTTGAGTTTGTGTACATAGATACATTATGGTTAGCGTAGGCACAGACTCACTAGGGAGTGTGAGCTTGAACTATTTTGAGTTTGTGTACATAGATACATTTGTGATTAGCGTAGGCACAGACTCACTAGAGAGTGTGAGCTTGAACTATTTTGAGTTTGTGTACATAGATACATTTGTGATTAGCGTAGGCACAGACTCACTAGAGAGTGTGAGCTTGAACTATTTTGAGTTTGTGTACATAGATACATTTGTGATTAGCGTAGGCACAGACTCAATAGGGAGTGTGAGCTTGAACTATTTTGAGTTTGTGTACATAAATACATTATGGTTAGCGTAGGCACAGACTCACTAGGGAGTGTGAGCTTGAACTATTTTGAGTTTGTGTACATAGATACATTTGCGATTAGCGTAGGCACAGACTCACTAGAGAGTGTGAGCTTGAACTATTTTGAGTTTGTGTACATAAATACATTTGCGATTAGTGATGATGAACGGCTGTTTAGACCGCCAAGTATTTGTGGCTTGTGAATTGCACTTGGACTTTCTCATAAACATAAACTCGGTGTTATTACACAGTACGCCTTGTAAATGTCTTTATTGTCTTTCAGCCGTCCTGAAACATATATTGTTATTGAAACATACATCTCCACTCTTGAATAGCGAATCTAAAAGCAGGTCTTTAAATAACAACCACGGGGTAAAAGGAAACGAGATTGACCTAGAGTAACACTACAGAAGAACATGGAGGCGCTACTTGTTGCAGGAGCTATTGAGTTAAGTGCTCTGTGCATACCGAGAGCTGTGGGTCTCATCCGTTTTGATCATGTTTCGATATTTCTATTGTTTACGATGAATGATGATATCGCAAGCCAGAGAACAGTTGGCTGTGTTCACATTCTGCACGGTTTCGCCTTATGTCTTTTGGCGTGTGCTGAGACTGCTACGATGGGGACTACAGTTACCTTTCTTTGTTTGGGAGATGAGATTCGGATGACTACGCTGACACGGGCGGTTGAGCAATTATGGGTTTTAATTCGTTAGTAGTGATACCGGGTCCTTCCATAAACAAAAAACAAACATGGATGCCAGTAGTAACAACAGCAGGCATCACCTCCCTCACCGAGATTGAACAACTGGCCAAGAACAGAGGTGTGTCGCGAGATGCACTGCGGGCCCTGTGTAAGGTCTGAAAAGTGGTAACAAAAATCGTCGAACACATTAAGTTTATAATTTCTGTCTACGTGCCGTCTTGGGCTTGAAACGACAATACATACGTAGAAGTGATCGTATAAACTAATGACTGCAATATCAGCTTGTCGTTTTGCAAAAGATGAACAAGAAGATATAAAGGAAACAAAAACAATAGTATCCTCGCGGTATTTTTAAAAGTCTGCCATTTATGTAAGTAGGAGAATATAGAATACAGTGGAACAAACAATATTCGTAAGCCGAAACGATTGTTACTTAGTCATGTATAAACTCCGTACAGCTGTTATATACATCTCATGTGTTATTATTTTCCTCTTACTTTACAACAACCTTCCCGAGGCCCAGTGGCGTAGCATAAAGATCAGCATATGAGGGCGGTTGCCCCGGGCGCAAACCTTTAGTGGTGCAAAATTTCATTTGAAAAAAAATGAGAGCAATAATGATAAAAAAAAAATAAATAAATAAATATTGCATGTTAGGGCGTGCAATTTTTTGCTTTCCTCACCATGAACGTTAAACTCACAATTGACTATGCCCCGCGCTCTGGCAACCCGCATCTATCTATCTATCTATTGTCCTTTCGAGCCGAAGACGGCACATAGGGCAGAACCACACTCTTAAAAACAGAAACCTTGCGTGCCAAAATGTCCAATATTGCAGAACCCACATACTTGCCTTAAACGGATTGTCTTCATCTCTCTCAATGCCACCGTTGCGGCCCATAATTATTATACATTTATATATATATATATTAGTTTTTCATTTTAAAAACGCGTGCGCAATGACCACCAGTGTTTCGATGATGCTCACGTGCTCAGAAGTTCTTCAGAATCCATCTCAAGAACCGCTAAGTAAATGATTTAGTAAGGAACTAACCAGATCAAGTAAAATAAACATAACATTTTGTCTATCTATAAACCTATTGACCTTTCGAGCCGTGGCCGGCCCATATGACATAGACCCAGGTAGTCTTTCTTCTTATCTAAATTTGTATTCTAGCAGTTTTCATTCCTTCTAAAGATATTTTATCAAATCTCGCCATTTGTCTCTGTTCTGTGCAAGCAACTCTATCTCATTGAGGGAGTCGATTAATGCTGCTTTTGCCTCTCTGATCAATGTTCTTCTCAGTGTCTCTCTGGTAACATTTTATTTAGCAGTTAAATTAGTAGAGAATGGAGACAAACGACGACGTTGCGGCAAAAGCCTTCATCATTTACAAAGCAAAAAATATACACAGATGTAAACAATAGTAAAATACTACTATAAAAACAAAATAAAGAAGTATAAAAAACAAAAGAGAAAAAGTGATGTGAAAAATGGCGGTGACGTAGTGTTGGCAGAGACGAAGGATTTTGATTGGACTAAAGAGTGTATTAATGAGTGTATGCTGACTGTCGCAATGAACATGATCCACAAAATAGTCCGGCTTAATTCGTTGACAACGGTTATGATCAATACAGAGATCCAAGATTTGGAGTTTCGTGTATGAGCCGGGCTAAGCTGGTGCTGAAGGTGACCACTGAGCAGACAGACTGACCAGTCCGGCAATATTTGCTGTCTGACGGCCAATGGATAGGGAAGATATAATTAACAACCTATGAACGATGTGTTGAACAAAGAACTTTGACAGAAGTACATCACTGTATGGGCTTGGAGAGAAGACAGGTAGTGTCAGAACATAGCGATATTCTAGAGTCTGAGTCTCTTAGTCAAAAACAGAAGTTGAAGTCAACAGATGGCTGTGCTACAAATGCCACCAGAAATAGAGGGGAGGGTGTGTTGCCTGAGACTAAGAGTAGAAGAATAAGAGGAATTGTCAATCAACGCAAAATTGACACAAATAGTCGCTGTGTGCTGATACACATTTTGTGGAAACGTTCGGGGCACCTGCGTCTGCGTATGTGTCCAGAATGTTATAATGATGATCCCAAGAAAATAACATATTTTTATTTTATATCTCCGTCCTCGGGATAATAATGGGCGCATACATCAGTGCTGTGTGGTTAGTGAACTAGACTACAAAGGGCAAGGGTTGGGGGTCGATTCCAAAAGACGGCTTCCGTGTCACCCAGCCTTAAATGGGTACCGGATTTTTTTCTGGGAAAGTAAAGCGGCATGGGCGTAATACCAACCACATTACCCCGAAAATCATCTGCCGAAGGTCTGTAAAATTTATGGTCACTAACACCATATTCCATATACGTCACTTGGCGTGACGGGGGTACTTTACTTTGACTTTACTTACATCAGTGCCGTGGCCACGCAATTTATAGGTCATCACTTTTATTTCAACTCCACCCCACCCCCTTTTCCCATAACTGGCACTATATTGCACAGATATTTCTCTTCTCTATGGACATAGACTTGTTGCACAAGACATGTTTTTCATTTTCTGAAATGGTGTTCGGCCTGAGCAATTCTGCTTTTTATTTCTGTGATGCATCTTCCATCTGATGATATTGTTATGCCCAAGTATTTGATGCGCTGCACTTGTTTCAGTCTTAAAACAACTAAAAATGAAAAGAGAACTATTAAAAACAATTCAAACGAGACAAATGAGATTGTTGGACCATGTTAAAAGACTCAACAACCTACTAAAAATAATCTTGAAGGGGAAAATACGAGGTAAAAGAGGCAAAGGCAAACCAAGACTAACATAAACAAGTAACATCTAAAGATGGACAAGTCAGCCTATGACAACCTGCACTATCAAAGCAAGAGACAGAGCAGAATGGCGCTCCATGATAGCCAACCTTCGTTGCGGAGATGGCACTCAATGATGATGATGATGACTTGTTTCAGTTTTGTCCTGTTTATTTTTATTCTGATTGATGGTGATGATTGTTTCTTCGATATGACCTTTACTTCTATTTTCTTACTATTCAGACTGAGATCGATGTTGTTATGCTTACGGTTATAGAAGGCCCGGGTATCACTGCAAACGAATTAAAATCCGTAATTACTCAACCGCCCGTGCCAGTGGAATCATCCGAATTACTAACTCATCTCTCAAACAAAAAAAGGTAGTTGTAGTCCCCATCATAGCCGTCTCAGCACACGCTAAAAGACATAAGGCGAAACCGCACAGAAAGTGAACACAGGCATCTGTTCTCCGTCATACGATGTCATCATTCATTGTAAACAATTATTAGGAGGCCCGTAAACCGTTGTCGTGTTGAGGCCATTCTCTTATTGCGTAACAAACATTAAACTTAAATCCTACAACCTTCGTTGTTGATTTCTTCTACTATTAAGTTTATCATTTCTTGTAGTTCATTCACCGTCTCGATATTTAAGACTGTGCCATCCACATATAGCAAATTGGTTGTGTAGTGACTGTTGACGTCTCTCTCTCTCTCTCTCTCTCTCTGCGATCAAGACTCAATCAGAGTAGGATTCCAGACTCTCTCATGAAGTCAGCTGTCTGTTTAAGCGAATCGATTGCCTCATATAGTTTTTCTTCCAGGGAGGTGGGCGTGGACCACATTGCTCTTCTCAGGTCTGTGTACTGGGAGCAATCCTGTAGAAAATATTTTGTAGTCATATTGTCCAGTGTACAGTGGCATATGCTGGTTGTACCTATTTTGAATTTGATGAACTTGTGATTTCTCATGTTATTGTGGCCAGTGCGTAGGCGAAGTATGATGACTTGATCCCTCCTTGATAGTTGGTGGTATCCGTCACTCTCTTTATGCTTTGGGTGTTCTCGTTTCCATTTTTCACGGAACTGACTTTTGAGGATGGATTTGACTTCATCATAACTGAGCGGATGGTTCTCTTGTGGTAATCTCCCTCCCTCTTTAGCTAATTTGTCTGCGCGTTCGTTCTCGTGTATATTACAGTGTGATGGTATCCACTGAATGACTATTCTCTGGAAGTTATTGCATAGTTGGTCCAGGTTGTTCTCAAGTCATCTAGTTCATTGTTCTTGTGGCTTTTTAGAGCTGATAGTACTGACAGTGCATCAGTCAGAATCACTAATTTATTGTGCATGTTATTTTTGTGTTGAGTAACCAGTGTTGCAGCATCTCTGATGGTCTCAGTTTCTGCTTTACAGATTTTTGAGAATTTTCCAGTAGCTATTGACTTGATGATCTCGTCTTGATTATTCAGCGTCAAGAACACACCTCCCCCTCCATTTCTGGTGGCATTTGTAACAGAGCCCTCTGTTGACTTCAACTTCTGTTTTTGACTAATATTGATCTCATAATATTTTCGCTATAAATTGAGAACAAATTCGGTCACAGAATACAGCCTTGAATGACTTCTTGTTCTATATATTTGAGTTAAATTATCACATTAAAGTAATTAACATATATCTATTATGTTGAGCAATTCGGAGGTGAGAGATAAGCGTAAAGTACACGGGGACATATGTATTTTTACAGCTGTATGTAAAATGTATACACAACATAATTTAATAATCGGAAACCAGAAATCAAATCTCTATTCACGTGGGTGCATGCAGGCATGACCTGCCAGAAAATTACCTTTTTTGTGGGAAATGAGCAGGTAGTGAGGTGAATGTTTTTTTTGTTGGTAAAACAAAGTATGAAGGAATACGGGTTCGAATTCTGATTCAGATTGTCTCTGTGCTTTCTCAATTGTTCTTGAAATGTTTTTTTTTTTTCCCGAAAACGCTGACAATGTATGTGCCTCTGTTATTTGCGATGTGGATGTCTTTATCTTTCAGAAATAATTTTTAAAAAGGTGTACATTAATGGATGAAAATTGTTAGCTCTCCATGCGACATCCGGTTTTTAGTTTCGTCGTGAGTCTAGGCCCAAACATGCTGGAAATGTGGCATACGCCCATGCCCTAAAGAAAACAAGAAACCACTGTGATAAGCAATTATCTCCCCTGTGTCATTCTGGTTTGATTAACGTCATCGTTTCGTCAAATTATAAAATAAGATGTGAAAGACCGGTAAAAAAGGTAAGTATAGAAACTAATTAATGTTATATTTTTGAAGAATAAAAAACAGATGTGTTTTTTACTCTTTCCTTACTTTGCTACATCACGCGTGAACTAGATCCGCCCACATCTGTTGTTTTTTTTCTAAGTGTCATCAGTACCTGCGTAATTCTGCCAATTATTGTTTAAACGAAATCAATATTGTTCTTGTTTGCTTGCTGCATCCTTCCTTGCTGCTTGTTTGCTTGCTGCATCCTTCCTTGCTTGCTGCATCCTTCCTTGCTGCTTGCTTGTTTGCTGCATCCTTCCTTGCTGCTTGCTGCATCCTTCCTTGTTGCTTGCTGCATCCTTCCTTGCTGCTTGCTTGCTTGCTACATCCTTCCTTGCTGCTTGCTGCATCCGTCCTTACTGCTTGCTGCATCCTTCCTTGTTGCTTGCTGCATCCTTCCTTGCTGCTTGCTTGCTTGCTACAGCCTTCCTTGCTGCTTGCTTGCTGCATCCTTCCTTGCTGCTTGCTTGCTGCATCCTTGCTTGCTGCATCCTTCCTTGCTGCTTGCTTGCTGCATCCTTCCTTGCTGCTTGCTTGCTGCATCCTTCCTTGCTGCTTGCTTGTTTGCTTGCTGCATCCTTCCTTGCTGCTTGCTTGTTTGCTTGCTGCATCCTTCCTTGCTGCTTGCTTGTTTGCTTGCTGCATCCTTCCTTGCTGCTTGCTTGTTTGCTTGCTGCATCCTTCCTTGCTGCTTGCTTGCTTGCTTGCTGCATCCTTCCTTGCTGCTTGCTTGCTGCATCCTTCCTTGCTGCTTGCTTGTTTGCTTGCTGCATCCTTCCTTGCTGCTTGCTTGCTGCATCCTTCCTTGCTGCTTGCTTGCTGCATCCTTCCTTGCTGCTTGCTTGTTTGCTTGCTGCATCCTTCCTTGCTGCTTGCTTGCTGCATCCTTCCTTGCTGCTTGCTTGCTTGCTGCATCCTTCTTTGCTGCTTGCTTGCTGCATCCTTCCTTGCTGCTTGCTTGCTGCATCCTTCCTTGCTGCTTGCTTGCTGCATCCTTCCTTGCTGCTTGCTTGCGGCATCCTTCCTTGCTGCTTGCTTGCTGCATCCTTTCTTGCTGCTTGCTTGCTGCATCCTTCCTTGCTGCTTGCTTGCTTGCTGCATCCTTCCTTGCTGCTTGCCTGCATGCTGCATCCTTCCTTGCTGCTTGCTTGCTTGCTGCATCCTTCCTTGCTGCTTGCTTGCTTGCTGCATCCTTCCTTGCTGCTTGCCTGCATGCTGCATCCTTCCTTGCTGTTTGCTTACTTGCTGCATCCGTCCTTACTGCATCCTTCCTTGCTGCTTGCTTGCTTTCTGCATCCTTCCTTGCTGCTTGCTTGCTTGCTGCATCCGTCCTTACTGCATCCTTCCTTGCTGCTTGCTTGCTTGCTGCATCCTTTCTTGCTGCTTGCTTACTTGCTGCATTCTTCCTTGCTGCTTGCTTGCTTGCTGCATCCTTCCTTGCTGCTTGCTTGCTTGCTGCATCCTTCCTTTCTGATTGCTTGCTTGCTGCATCCGTCCTTACTGCTTGCTTGTTTGCTGCATCCTTCCTTGCTGCATCCTTCCTTGCTGCTTGCTTGCTTGCTGCATCCTTCCTTGCTCATCCTTCCTTCTGCTTGCTTGTTTGCTGCACCCTTCCTTGCTGCATCCTTCCTTGCTGCTTGCTTGCTTGCTGCATCCTTCCTTGCTCATCCTTCCTTGCTGCTTGCTTGTTTGCTGCATCCTTCCTTGCTGCATCCTTCCTTGCTGCTTGCTTGCTGCATCCTTCCTTGCTGCATCCTTCCTTGCTGCATCCTTCCTTGCTGTTTGCTTGCTGCATCCTTCCTTGCTGCATCCTTCCTTGCTGCATCCTTCCTTGCTGCACCCTTCCTTGCTCATCCTTCCTTGCTGCTTGTTTGCTTGCTGCATCCTTCCTTGCTGCATCCTTCCTTGCTGCATCCTTCCTTGCTGCATCCTTCCTTGCTGCATCCTTCCTTGCTGCATCCTTCCTTGCTGCATCCTTCCTTGCTGCATCCTTCCTTGCTCATCCTTCCTTGCTGCTTGTTTGCTTGCTGCATCCTTCCTTGCTGCATCCTTCCTTGCTGCATCCTTCCTTGCTGCACCCTTCCTTGCTCATCCTTCCTTGCTGCTTGCTTGCTGCATCCTTCCTTGCTGCATCCTTCCTTGCTGCATCCTTCCTTGCTGCATCCTTCCTTGCTGCATCCTTCCTTGCTGCATCCTTCCTTGCTGCATCCTTCCTTGCTGCTTGTTTGCTTGCTGCATCCTTCCTTGCTGCATCCTTTCTTGATGCTTGCTTGCTTGCTGCATCCTTCCTTGCTGCATGCTTGGTTGCTGCATCCTTCCTTGTTGCTTGCATTCATCAGTTGACTATATAAAAAGTGCTTCTTCGTCATCTGCCCTTAACTCTTTCCGTACGTTTCACCGCAATGTGCGTCACTCCCAGTTTGATTAATGTGAACGTCATCAAACCATAATCTTTTCACATGTTTTGTATCATCTTGGTAATGATGAAATCTAATACCTTGTTCAATTATCTAAAAATTCATATATATTTTGTTATATGTTAGATAAATATAAACATGTAGATTGATTCTGAAACCATGAAAAAATTGTGTCTCTGACATCACTTTCGTTGCATTGACAAAAAAAAAAATTACCGTACTGAGAGAGTTAAATAGACGTTTAGCAGATGTGTACGCGTTGTGTTGTGATTTATAGTTGAATTGTGATATTTGCACCTTCTGAACAGTCTCATACTGCTACTAGCTCCATTCACTCCCGACTCTTCAACTCCCAACGTTTATCAGTCTCCTTGCAGAGATATAAACTCATTATGCAAGAAAGCTTGTCAAATCATTGGACAGCTATCATCACAATTGTCCAATAAGTAAATAAATTTAGTGGAAATACGTGCAATCTACAATCCAATTTTCATTCCAACGTTGTGTTACCAATGCCAGTCCTGGACCCCCAGATACAATAACAATAAGAAAAGTAAGTTCTACCGAGATGAAATGTGTCAGACGAATGACAGGAAACAGCCTGAGAGATAAGGTCAGGAATGTAGAATTTAGAAAAAAAGCTAGGAATAATTTCCGCCATAGAATTCGTAAAGAAACAACAGATGAAATTGGTATCCAAATGATAAGCCAGAAAGATCAATACACCACACAGTAAGCCTTCAGTAAACGTTGCGAGAAAACCAGACCCAAGGGCCGACTACGAAAACAGATTGATTAATATAGTATTAAAAACATTAGGAAACAGAACAGTAGGAGAGGCCAATAGAAGTGCAAACGACCGCAAATTATATCTACCCTTGTCGTTGAAAAGCAAATGAGAAAGAAAAGTAGAGGAAAAGTCACTTTGCAGCTCCTAAGTAAATCAATAACAGACAAGTCACATTATATCTCACAACTTATTTTTACAAATTCTTAAGCTCACAGCGTATATGCTCTCCGTGCTCTCTAAGTAAGCAGTTCTTTCTGGCTAAGCTGTAGACTTCTTGGTAACCAAGACACACAGGTTCTTCAATATTCCTCTATCTTCCATCCTTACTCATTTGATTTGGGCTTTATATATGTATATATATATATATATATATATATATATATATATATATATATATATATATATATATATATATATACACAGAGAAACAAGAACTGGATATAAAAACCGTTCCAGAGGGGAAATTAAAATACTATGGACACGTCAAAAGTTACAGCGGACTGAAAAAAAAAAAGAATTGCACAGTTCCTGGGCGACGCATCGGGGGCAGACCACGATAAAGGTGGTTTCAATACATCAAGGAGACCTTGAACATGATAACAGGAAAGGTAGGAGATCTGGCTAGAGACAGAGATTCTTTCAGACCGGCTGTGGTGAATGTAACGTTCTGTGTGGGAGATCTGGCTAGAGACAGAGATTCTTTCAGACCGGCTGTGGTGAATGCAACGTTCTGTGTGGGAGATCTGGCTAGAGACAGAGATTCTTTCAGACCGGCTGTGGTGAATGCAACGTTCTGTGTGGGAGATCTGGCTAGAGACAGAGATTCTTTCAGACCGGCTGTGGTGAATGCAACGTTCTGTGTGGGAGATCTGGCTAGAAACAGAGATTCTTTCAGACCGGCTGTGGTGAATGCAACGTTCTGTGTGGGAGATCTGGCTAGAGACAGAGATTCTTTCAGACCGGCTGTAGTGAATGCAACGTTCTTTGTGGGAGATCTGGCTAGAGACAGAGATTCTTTCAGACCAGCTGTGGTGAATGCAACGTTCTGTGTGGGATCTGGCTAGAGACAAAAATTCTTTCAGACCGGCTGTGGTGAATGCAACGTTCTGTGTGGGAGATCTGGCTAGAGACAAAGATTCTTTCAGACCGGCTGTGGTGAATGCAACGTTCTGTAGGAGATCTGGCTAGAGACAAAGATTCTTTCAGACCGGCTGTGGTGAATGCAACGTTCTGTGTGGGAGATCTGGCTAGAGACAGAGATTCTTTCAGACCGGCTGTGGTGAATGCAACGTTCTGTGTGGGAGATCTGGCTAGAGACAGAGATTCTTTCAGACCGGCTGTGGTGAATGCAACGTTCTGTGTGGGATCTGGCTAGAGACAGAGATTCTTTCAGACCGGCTGTGGTGAATGCAACGTTCTTTGTGGGAAATCTGGCTAGAGACAGAGATTCTTTCAGACCAGCTATGGTGAATGCAACGTTCTGTGTGGGATCTGGCTAGAGACAAAGATTCTTTCAGACCGGCTGTGGTGAATGCAACGTTCTGTGTGGGAGATCCGGCTAGAGACAGAGATTCTTTCAGACCGGCTGTGGTGAATGCAACGTTCTGTAGGAGATCTGGCTAGAGACAAAGATTCTTTCAGACCGGCTGTGGTGAATGCAACGTTCTGTGTGGGAGATCTGGCTAGAGTCAGAGATTCTTTCAGACCGGCTGTGGTGAATGCAACGTTCTGTGTGGGAGATCTGGCTAGAGACAGAGATTCTTTCAGACCGGCTGTGGTGAATGCAACGTTCTGTGTGGGATCTGGCTAGAGACATAGATTCTTTCAGACCGGCTGTGGTGAATGTAACGTTCTGTGTGGGAGATCTGGCTAGAGACAGAGATTCTTTCAGACCGGCTGTGGTGAATGCAACGATCTGTGTGGGAGATCTGGCTAGAGACAGAGATTCTTTCAGACCGGCTGTGGTGAATGCAACGTTCTGTGTGGGAGATCTGGCTAGAGACAGAGATTCTTTCAGACCGGCTGTGGTGAATGCAACGTTCTGTGTGGGAGATCTGGCTAGAGACAGAGATTCTTTCAGACCGGCTGTGGTGAATGCAACGTTCTGTGTGGGAGATCTGGCTAGAGACAGATATTCTTTCAGACCGGCTATGGTGAATGCAACGTTCTGTGTGGGATCTGACTAGAGACAGAGATTCTTACAGACCGGCTGTGGTGAATGCAACGTTCTGAGTGGGATCTGGCTAGAGACAGAGATTCTTTCCGACAGGCTGTGATGAATGCAACGTTATGTGTGTGATCTGGCTAGAGACAGAGATTCTTTCAGACCGGCTGTGGTGAATGCAACGTTCTGTGTGGGATCTGGCTAGAGACAGAGATTGTTTCACACCGGCTGTGGTGAATGCAACGTTCTGTGTGGGATCTGGCTAGAGACAGAGATTGTTTCACACCGGCTGTGGTGAATGCAACGTTCTGTGTGGGAGATCTGACTAGAGACAAAGATTCTTTCAGACGGGCTGTGGTGAATGCAACGTTCTGTGTGGGATCTGATTAGAGACAGAGATTCTTTCAGACGGGCTGTGGTGAATGCAATGTTCTATGTGGGATCTAACTAGAAACAGAGATTCTTTCAGACGGGCTATGGTGAATGCAACGTTTAGCCAAGGACATGCAGCCTGATAATGATGATTATTTACAAAATAATTATTTTGACATTTTTGTGTTATTGTTATTACTAAATGTATTTGTATTACACAATTCATTGTTTGTGTCTTACTGTGCACCAATAGTATTACATCTTCTTTTTCTTACTTTTTACATCACCTGTCCTTCAGTATCCAGTGTAGATATAATTGTGCAGTCCTTTGCTCTCCTCTTTCGTGCCGTTATGTTTTTGCTAGTATTTCTCTTTTATCATCAATTCCATTTAACTACTGCAACAATTTTATCTTATCATCGTCAAGTAACATGCTTGCTGGCGTAGGTGATCATGTCTCTCCACATCTTTCGAAATCGACAGTTATTTATCATTTCTGTTGTTGACCGTCTGCCAAGCTATTCTCTTAAGCTGTCTGGTATTTTTTTTAAAATATGATTCTCTCTATCTCTTTGTCTCTCAATTTTCCCAGTTGTCACAATATATTCCAACTGTTCCCTTCTCATTACATGGCCAATAAATGATGTTTGTTTCTACTTAATATTGGATACTAGCTCTCTTTTGCCTTTTGCCTCTTTTGTTACGTTTTCATTATTTATCTTAGCTGTCCATGGTATTCTCAACATTCTTCTGTAAAACCGCATTTCTGCAGCCTCCAGTGATTTTCTTGTCTGCTGTCATATTGTCCATGATTCACATCTATATGTTAAGACAGGATCTAGATAACATTTCAGAAATCTTTTTTCTTATGTAAAGATTACAATTAACAATTAACATATTAACAATTAACAAATTAAAAATTAACACTTTTATAACGACCCAAAAAATCTGACACTTTAATACTAGATCAGGCAGCCGTTAGGGAGCCGCGATAGCTCAGTGGTTAGTGAACTGGACTACAAAGGAAAAGGGTAGGGTTCGATCCCAACAGACGGCCTCCGGGTTCACCCAGCCTTAAATCGGGAAAGTAAATCAGCAGGGGCGTAATACCGACCATATTACCCCAAAAATCATGTGCTGAAGGTCTGTAAAATATATGGTCACTAACACCATATTTCCCTATACGCCACTTGGCGTGACTGGGGTACTTTACTTTTTTTTTTTTACAGGCAGCCGTTAGATCATCTGGGCAGGAAGAGTGCACAGAGCGGTCCGGCTTAGATCGCAATGTGAACTAAGAAGATTAACATTTGTGTGTTAACTGATTGTCCTGCTGTCTCTTTCCAGTCACTTCCTCCATTGAATATTCCCTATATCATTTTATTGTAATAATCTCAACTCTCCATGAAATTATCAAGCCCATGAGCGTAAAAAAGTCTACAGGAAGAAATGGGGAGAAAGAAATGAACAGCTGTAAGAAATACAACATCCGCAATCAAATTCGCGGTTCAATGAGTATTTCCGCAATCTTTTGATGGTTCGCTCCCGGCCTGCCAGTTCCAAGTACATGCTTTATGCGTGTGCGTAATTAGCTGTCTCCCGTGAGAGATACAACGATAAAGCCTAATTTGCCTGCTGTGTTGATATTAAAGTAGGAGAAATATGATATCACGACCATTATTAATCAACGGTAGGGTCTAGTTTCAAAAGAATTCTTATTTGGATCGATAAATAACACAGCTCATTTGTTCTGGACCCATTGTTTGTTTTTCTGGATATATTTTTGAGTATTTACTTCTTTTCTTTGATACGTTATGTCGACAACTATTCCCCTTAATCTAATTATGGTAGAGGGATGTGACAGCTCAATAGTTAATGGACTGGACTATTAAAAGCAAGAGGTCTGGTTCGAACCTCATCGACGGCTTCTAAGTTCAATCAGACTGAAAAGGATACCGGATTTTTTCTGGGGAAAATAGAGCGGCACGGACGTAATACCGACATTACATCAAAATTAATGTACTAATGTGGATGTGAATCATGGACAATATGACAACAAACAAGAAAATCATTGGAGTCTGTAGAAATGTGGTTTTACAGAAAAATGTTAAGAATACCATGGACAGCTAAGAAGAGTAATGAAAATGTTCTGAAAGAGGTCAAAGCAAAAAGAGAGCTAATTTCCAATATTAGGAAGAAACAATCATAAGTTTTTGGCCATGTAATGAGAAGGGAACAGCTGGAATATATTGTAACAACTGGAAAAGTTGAGGGACGAAGAGATAGAGGGAAGCAAAGAGAAAAAATACCAGACAGCTTAAGAGAATGGCTTGGCAGAAGGTCAACAACAGAAATGATAAGCAACTGTCGAGAACGAAAGTTGTGGAGAGACAAGATTACCTACGCCAGCAGGCCCGGTACTTGATGATGATGAATGTACTAAAAGTCTATAGACAATATTGGAACTAACACCATATGGACACTAACACCATATTGGCACTAACACCATATGGACACTAACACCATATTGGCACTAACACCATATTGGCACTAACACCATATGGACACTAACACCATATGGACACTAACACCATATTGGCACTAACACCATATGGACACTAACACCATATGGACACTAACACCATATTGGCACTAACACCATATGGACACTATCACCATATGGACACTAACACCATATTGGCACTAACACCATATGGACACTAACACCATATGGACACTAACACCATATGAACACTAACACCATATGAACACTAACACCATATTGGCACTAACACCATATGGACACTAACACCATATGGACACTAACACCATATTGGCACTAACACCATATGGACACTAACACCATATGGACACTAACACCATATTGGCACTAACACCATATGGACACTAACACCATATGAACACTAACACCATATTGACACTAACACCATATGAACACTAACACCATATTGGCACTAACACCATATGGACACTAACACCATATGGACACTAACACCATATTGGCACTAACACCATATGGACACTAACACCATATGGACACTAACACCATATTGGCACTAACACCATATGGACACTAACACCATATGAACACTAACACCATATTGACACTAACACCATATGAACACTAACACCATATGAACACTAACACCATATTGGCACTAACACCATATGGACACTAACACCATATGAACACTAACACCATATTGACACTAACACCATATGGACACTAACACCATATGGACACTAACACCATATGAACACTAACACCATATTGGCACTAACACCATATGGACACTAACACCATATGGACACTAACACCATATGGACACTAACACCATATGAACACTAACACCATATTGGCACTAACACCATATGGACACTAACACCATATGGACACTAACACTATATTGGCACTAAAACCATATTGGCACTAACACCATATTGGCACTAACACCCTATTTGCACTAACACCATATTGGCACTAACACTAACACCATATTGGCACTAACACAATATTGGCACTAACACCATATTGGTACTAACAACATACTGGAACTAAATCCATATTGGCACTAACACCCTATGGACACTAACACCATATTGGCACCAACACTAACACCATATTGGCACTAACACAATATTGGCACTAACACCATATTGGCACTAACACAATATTGGTACTAACACCATATTGGAACTAACACCATATTGGAACTAAATCCATATTGGCACTAACACCATATTGACACTAACACCATATTGGCACTAACACCATATTGGTACTAATACAATATTGGCACTAACACCATATTGGCACTAACACCATATTGGTACTAACACCATATTGGCACTAACACAATATTGACACTAACACAATATTGGCACTAACACCATATTGGCACTAACACAATATTGGTACTAACACCATACTGGAACTATATCCATATTGGCACTAACACCTTATTAGCACTAACACAATATTGGCACTAACACCATATTGGTTTTAACAATATATTGACACTAACACCCTATGGGCACAACACAATATTGGTACTATGTTTCGTTCACAAATTCGTGCCCACAGAGTCGATCAAAAAATTATCTCGGAAACTGTTTTATGAATTTCTGTAATTCTTTTTCATGAAAACTTATTTTTTTCACCCAAAAAATGATACAAGTAATAGGACGATAATATTTAGATAATTGTGAAGCAGTGAAATAGTTTGAGGACGTATCTCGCTTGTCTGGTCTTTGCAAGGAACTGTGAACGGAGTAAGAAGGGGAAGTAGACAGAGAAAGGGTTGGCAAGATAATATCAAAGAATGGTAAAAAATAAAATAAGGTAAAGTACGAGACTTGAACCGGCGTCTTAGCACGCGAGTTTTCACCCAGATGTGCTCGGGCGCCTATCAGGAAGTATTCGGAGACTTCTGGATAGTGTCGTTCAAGCAAAAAAACTCACAATGCGAGGAGGCATTCCTCACCTTCCTAGGGTAAAACCCTGGTACCCAATTCTGCCAGCGGATGGGTCAACCGCGGGGGTGTTATATTTTTCAACCACGAGTACAATTCACACCGCTTCCAGCGGGAATCGAACACGGGTTGTCCGAACGTAGGTACCCCTGTGGGGTGGTTTTCCCAACTAGGCTACTTGGCCTCCTATCAAATTAAAGAATGGCCACGCATATACTTTTCAAAATCATAAAAAAAATGAATGAAGAGTGAAATCAAGTAAATTGACGAAATCTGCCGGTAGTTCCCCAACGACCTCCCGGTTCATGTAGTGAAGAAGAAGAAATATTATATAATCTTTTACTTTTTCAAAGTTGGCTAAGATATTTCTAATCATCATCATCAAGTACCGGGCCTATTGGCGTAGGTGAGCATGTCTCTCCACAACTTTCGATCTCGGCAGCTATTTATCATTTCTGTTGTTGACCTTCTGCCAAGCCATACGCTTAAGCTGTCTGTTATTTTTGTCTCTTTGCTGCCCTCTATCTCTTCGTCCCTCAATTTTTCCAGTTGTTACAACATATTCCAGTTGTTGTCTTCTCATTACATGGCCAAAAAAAGGATGATTGTTTCTTCATAATATTTGAAATTAGCTCTCTTTTTGCTTTGACCTCTTTCAGAATATTTTCATTACTCTTTTTAGCTGTCCATGCTATTCTCATTATTCATCTGTAAAACCACATTTCCACAGACTCCAGTGATTTCCTTCTTTGTTGTCCTATTGTCCATGATTCACATCCATATGTTATGACTGGCTCTACATAACATTTAAGAACTCTTTTTTTTTGTTTCTATTGTAAAAAAAAAAGAGATATCAGCAAAGTTAAATCAAGCAGGAGAGCAACAGATCTTGAATATATCTAAAAATAAACTCTATAGGCGAACGGGACATGGTCAAAAGACATTTTCACTTACAGAACAATCAACTTGCTTCTATTTTTCTGCTCCTTATATTTCTTCACCATCCTCTGTTCATCTTTCATTTTAAAACCCAAAACAGTCTTTCAAATAATGCTTTTATTTTCTCTTCAGATTAAAGGCTACACTCAGTGTTGTTGCTTTCTTGTCAGATCTCTTATAACGTATATTTATTTAATTCTGTCTATTAAAAAACAAAAAAAGTACCCCCGTCACGCCAAGTGGCGTGTAGGGAATATGGTGTTAGTGACCATACATTTTTACAGACCTTCGGTACATGATTTTTCGGGTAATGTGGTCGGTATTACGCCCGTACCGCTTTACTTTCCCAGAAAAAAATCCGGTACCCATTAAAGGCTGGGTGAAGCGGAAGCTGTCGGTTGGGATCGAACCCTACCTCTTGTCCCTTGTAGTCCAGTTCACTAACCACTGAGCTATCGCGGCTACCAATTCTATCTATGTCTTATAACTATTCTGTTAACAAAATCTCTGCACTTTTACTCTCCGTTACTGCTAATTTATTAAAATCGTTATTTCCTTATATATATATATATATATATATATATATATATATATATATTTATATAAATATATTATTTTCATATCATCTATATTTGCTTCAGTCTTCAGCGTTGTCATGTGTCTTTGATGATCTTCTTTCTAAAATGATGTGTTTAAAGCCATGGTGCCTCTAGATAAACATGGGCTTGTTCTTCATTTCTTCCTGCTTTCTTTTAACAAGACCCACCACGATTTAATAAATGTATGTATGCTTAATGATTCTGTTATGTGGGTCGAATGTACGTACACAGCCCCCCTATACAAGTGATCATTTTGTTCATGAGAAATATGGACATTAATAGCACATTTATGACTCGCTCAAAATCGCGACACAGTTTACTTTACTTTATTTTACTTTACTTTACTTTTCTTTACTTTTCCTTCACGACACTTCACATTACTTTATTTCGTTTACTCTACTTCACTTTACTTTATTTTGTTTTACTCTACTTCACTTTACTTTATTTCGTTTACTCTACTTCACTTTACTTTATTTCGTTTACTCTACTTCACTTTACTTTATTTTGTTTTACTCTACTTCACTTTACTTTATTTCGTTTACTTCACTTTACTTTATTTCGTTTTATCTACTTCACTTTACTCTACATCACTTTACTTTATTTCGTTTTACTCTACTTCACTTTACTTTATTTCGTTTTACTCTACTTCACTTTACTTTATTTTGTTTTATCTATTTCACTTGACTATACTTCACTTTACTCTACTTCACTTTACTTTATTTCGTTTTGTCTACTTCACTTAAATTTATTTCGTTTACTCTACTTCACTTTACTTTATTTCGTTTTATCTACTTCACTTTAATTTATTTCGTTTACTCTACTTCACTTTAATTTATTTCGTTTACTCTACTTCACTTTACTTTATTTCGTTTTATCTACTTCACTTTACTCTACATCACTTTACTTTTTTCGTTTACTCTACTTAACTTTACTTTATTTTGTTTACACTACTTCACTTTACCTTTTTTCGTTTTATCTACTTCACTTTACTTTATTTTGTTTACTCTACTTCACTTTACTTTATTTCGTTTACTCTACTTCACTTTACTTTATTTCGTTTACTCTACTTCACTTTACTTTATTTCACTTTACTCTACTTCACTTTACTTTATTTCACTTTACTCTACTTCACTTTACTTTATTTTGTTTACTCTACTTCACTTTACTTTATTTCGTTTACTCTACTTCACTTTACTTTATTTCGTTTACTCTACTTCACTTTACTTTATTTCACTTTACTCTACTTCACTTTACTTTATTTCACTTTACTCTACTTCACTTTACTTTATTTCGTTTACTCTACTTCACTTTACTTTATTTCACTTTACTCTACATCACTTTACTTTATTTCACTTTACTCTACTTCACTTTTCTTTATTTCGTTTACTCTACTTCACTTTACTTTATTTCGTTTACTCTACTTCACTTTACTTTATTTCACTTTACTCTACTTCACTTTACTTTATTTTGTTTTATCTACTTCACTTTACTCTACATCACTTTACTTTATTTCGTTTTATTCTACTTCACTTTACTTTATTTCGTTTTACTCTACTTCACTTTACTTTATTTCGTTTTATTCTACATCACTTTACTTTATTTCGTTTTACTCTATTTCACTTTACTCTACTTCACTTTACTCTACTTCACTTTACTCTACTTCACTTTACTTTATTTCGTTTTACTCTACTTCACTTTACTCTACTTCACTTTACTCTACTTCACTTTACTCTACTTCACTTTACTTTATTTCGTTTTACTCTACTTCACTTTACTCTACTTCACTTTACTTTATTTCGTTTTATCTACTTCACTTTACTCTACTTCACTTTACTCCTTGTAATCCATCAACATCTCAGTAGTTAGTGACTGGCTTCCTAAACACAAAAGGTCGTCCCCCCCCCCCCACTGGACTGCCCTAGGTTTACCCACTCTCAAACGGGTAACTTAATTTTGTGGGAAAATATAGCGGCCGGGCGTGATACCGACCACATCACCAAGACATGTGGTGTTGATTGTTGAAAACTATGGACATTAAAATCATTATGCGCATACGCCATACGACGTTCGTGTAACTTTCCCAATCCTATGTAATATTACTCAACATCACGTACTTTTAAACTTCTTCCAAGAACTTTATTTCGCTTACTCTATGTTATATCACTTACGTAATTTTATTTCATGTTACTTTACTTCATTACAAGTAATTCTGAAAATGTTTCTGTATTTTCCCCCCTTACTTATGCTACAGTATCTGCAATTATAGCAGCATGTTAATGTCACAGACAGTTTTAAAGCAGAAAGAAATATTTAAAAAAAAGCATACCAGATATCAGGATCCAATAATCGATGGACTAGCACTCATGACCAATTCACATGAACTCGAACCAAACCATAATTTAATTAAAGAACAGACAATCCCTTCCTCAAATGCATTTCACACACCAAAAGAATATAAGTGGCAGCTTTCTTTGCTTCTGCTCATTAAATATAATTTGGTAATTAAAAGTTGAGCATGTTCCCTGTGGCTTGAACAGATTGATGTAATCAATTCTTTTTTTAGAGAGTAAACAATGGAGAACATTCATAATAGAATTCGTGAATATAAGCGCTAGGCTAAGATAGGTTTACTAATCAGCAGCGGACAAATATAAACCAAACAATATAAATGACAGCGATAATAATGGTCACATGAGATCCAATCTGTCTTTGATCTTGGGGAGACACGCAATCCAGTTTAAAAGTGATTAAACAATAACGCAGACAAGAACGATACAATTCTTACACTCCTAAACTGGAAACTATTAATTAGTGCCGTTTTTTTCTCAGTCCTATTTGATTCGAGAACGCCTTTTTTCTTGTTATAGCCCAGTACTGTGCGACCTTCTTCTATAATTGTGCTATGATCCGCTATAACACACTTACCTCCACCACTTTTCTTTCTTAGACTAACAACACGCGATCACCTTTAATACAAGCTGAATAATGAGATGACACTACTTATAGAGATGTTCCACCATTGCATATAACACGTACTTTTGTGAGCCGGGGGAGCGGCGATAGCTCAGTGGTTAGTGAATGGACTACAAAGGACAAGAGGTAGGGTTCGATCTCAACTGACGGCTTCCAGGTTCACCCAGTCTTAAATGGGTACCGGATTTTTTCTGGGAAAGTAAAGTGGCACGGGCGTAATACCGACCAAATTACTCCAAAAATCATTGCCTGAAGGTCTGTAAAAATTATGGTCACTAACACCATATTCCCTATACCCCACTTGGCGGGACGGGGGTACTTTACTTTACTTTACTTTACTTTACTTTACTTTACTTTGTGAGCAGGACAGGCCACATTCACTAAATAGAAATGGAACGGTTTAACATTTCTGGACATAGATAGTATATGCGAGATGTCTGTTGACCTCCCAGAGTGAAGTAACCTTACCCAGAGTACATGGGATGACCTCAGATGCGTCCAGACATTGCAAAACTGTAAACATCAGCTCACTTTACCCTGATAGAGATCATTCGCCTTCACGATGGAGGAACATAATGTATTGAAAGTGGCTTAATACAAACATTGCCACTAAACTGAAATAGCAAGGATCTGAAGTCAAGGTAATAGCAAGGGTCTGAAGTCAAGGTAATAGCAAGGATCTGAAGTCAAGGTAATAGCAAGGGTCTGTAGTCAAGGTAATAGCAAGGATCTGAAGTCAAGGTAATAGCAAGGATCTGAAGTCAAGGTAATAGCAAGGGTCTGTAGTCAAGGTAATAGCAAGGATCTGAAGTCAAGGTAATAGCAAGGGTCTGTAGTCAAGGTAATAGCAAGGATCTGAAGTCAAGGTAATAACAAGGATCGAAGTCAAGGTAATAGCAAGGGAGTTCGGCTACATCACGCTACGACTACCAAAGTAGCCAGGGACGTTAAATGAGTTAGTTATAAAAGTTATAGGACAAAATAACATTTCAGAAAATCTCTTTCTCTCTCTGCGATCAGGACTCAATCAGAGTAGGATTCCAGACTCTCACATGAAGTCAGCTGTCAGGTTAAGTGTGTTGATCGCCCCCCACAGACAGAACTTCACAATTAGAGTCCGTCCGATCCACTCTGATTGAACACCCGTTAAAACGTTGCACTGTGTTCTGCGCCAGTGGCCCAGTGCCTCCGATTTCAGCCAGTATTTTATTCAGTTTTACATTCCTTAGCCTTTGATTGTCCCCAATCTTCCTGCAAGGCAGCAGATGTTCTTTTCTGTAAGGGGATTCTGCCCTTAGATGGTCGGCCCTCCCAGGTTTACGAGCACCACCTGCCCGAGTCACTAGAGGTGACTAACACAGACACGCACACAGCGATATGAGACATGACTAACACCGACACACATCAAGATATATGACACATGACTAACATAGACATGCACATAAAGATATGAGATATGACTGACATAGACATGCACACACAAAGATATGACACATGCCTAACATAGACATGCACATAAAGATATGAAATGTGACTAACATAACCATGCACACATAAGAATATGAGATGTGACAGACACAGACATGCACACACAAAGATATGAGATATGACTAAAATAAACATGCACACACAGATATGAGATAGCACTAACCCAAAAATGCACACACAAAGATATGACACATGACTAACACATATAGACACTAAGATATGAGATATGAATAAACACATACACACATAAAGATATCAGACATGATTAACACGGACACACCAAGATATGAGATATGACTAACATGACATACACCAAGATATGAGCCATGGCCAGCACATACACACACAAGCTAAGATATGAGCCATGGCTAGCACAGAAACACATCAAAATATGAGCCATGGCTTCACGGAAAAACACCAAGAAATGAACCATGTCCAGCACAGAAACACATTAAGGTATCCATATGCTTGGGTTTGTTGTAGTCGGCAGACTCTTCTTAACGTGGGAATCATCGACATACGAGACGCAGACCCCAATTAACTGTTCACAGGTTTCATTCAAACAGTTGTCCGGAGACTTGAGAGTGCAGTCTGACCCGTAGAACGTTCCCTTGCATGTAAAGTTCCCGGTTGACTGTTCATAGATGTCATTGAAACAGTTGTCCGGACATTTGAGAGTGCAGTCTGACCCGTAGTACGTTTCCTTGCACGAACAGTCTGTACTTTCCGGATCACATATGATGTCACAGCCCTCAGAACACGTCTGTTTGCACTGTAGCCCAAAATTACCATCGGGACAAGTGTCATTACAGGTGTAGCCAGGATGTTTACATTGTAGGCTTTTCCCGAATTTTCCTCACATAAAGGACAGACACTAAGACAAGACCCGGAGCAGTCGTGCCCATAGATCCCATGTGAACAGTTGCCGTGACACGTACCGATGATGACGTTGCAGCCTTTGCAACACCCACTACACACTGCACAAAACGCCCAAGAATGCCCGTCCAGACAATAAGTGTCTGTAAATGTTTGCACCTCACACATCGTCAGTGCACTGTCGGCCTGCGAAATGGCCGATGAGAACTCAATCTTAATGTGTGCCATTTCAGAAAATAAAAAAATATCTTTTGCACCAAATCTATGTCAATAGAAATGAGAAAAAGAGTTCATCGATGCTATATAGAATGAATTCTGACCTATGGAAGTGAATGATTGACAATAGACAAACAAATGAAAAGACGATTAGAGGCCACAGAGATGGGATTTCTCAGAAGAATGTTGAAAGTTTCCTGGACAGCTAAAAGACCAATGAAAAAGTTCTCAAAGAGGCCAACACAAAAAGGGAGCTCTTAAAAAACATCAGAAAGAAGAAATCAGCATTTTTTGGGCACATCATGAGAAGAGGAAAGTTGGAATACTTGGTTACACCTGACAAAATAAAAGGAAAGAGAGATCGCGGACGACAAAGAGAGAAAATACTGGATAGCTTGGTGTCATGGCATGAAAAACAGTCAAAAAAAGAACTCATACGATGCACTGTGGATAGAAGATTGTGGAAGGACATGATCGCCAACACCAACCGGTACGGCACATGATGATGATGTTGATAAAAGTTATAGTTAAATCCGCGCAAAGGGTGTCGTGTATGTTACAATGAGTTATTGAGTTATTGAGTTATTAGCGGGTCATCATCATTGCACTCCGAACACGTTGATAGGTGCTCAGATCCCCTCCACAGAAAGTCCCCCAATGTCCAGCGACTGACGAATCCCGTTCTGTGTTGATTGATAGGTCTTCTAATACGCCCACTAAGTTTCTCGTTTCCGGCTGTGTCCATCTTAACTCCCACTCCTTCATCCGAAGCAGTGACGTGGACTTATGGTTGTCGAAGTCCTGAGCCCTACCCACATCTCGGAGGGCATTGATGATGTCCGCCCGATCCATTGGTTGACCGTCTTCAACGACAGCGCAGCTAGCCAACCTGTCCGCTCTTTCATTTCCCCGTACACCCGCATGTCCAGGGACGTAGACAAGTTTGACCCGACGTATTTTTTACTTCTGCAACGACTCTACTCATTGTAGTTTTTTTCCACTTTTTTATCAAGCTCATCGAATCACTCAGTATGCAGGCGTGGATGTTGTCTTGTGACTCTAACCAAATAAATGCCCTGGTCACTGCCATTACCTCCATCGTCGTGCTAATCGTGGCCATAACGTATGCACCACTGTCTTCTTTAACTATACTGCCTACCGAGCTTGCTGTAAACACCCAAGCACTGCTTTGGTTGTTAGAATAAACAGTGAAATATCGAAGGGTAGCTCAGTGGTTAGTGAACTGGACTACAAAGGACACGAGGTAGGGTTCGATCTCGCCCGATGGCATCCGGGATCACCCAGCCTTAAATGAGAATATATTTTTTTCTGGGAAAGGAAAGCGGCACGGGCGTAATACCGACCACATTACCCCAAAAATCATGCGCCGAAAGTCTGTAAAATTTATGGTCACTAACACCATATTCACTATACGCCACTTGATGAGACGGGTCTCTTTACTTTTTTTACTTACATCATAATTCAGTCTCTGTTCGACTTCGACTTCTCTTTACTTGTTTCTTGTATTCAAGAGATCAATTGTCTCGTGTTCATAAATAATTTGCAAAGACTGAAGGTTTCCGTCTAGTCTGAAACCTTGACCCTATGGCAGTAATGTCTTGGTGAATTCTGTCCTTCACCGACAGCTTCACAGTGTGCTAGAAAGAAAGACATTCAAACTAGGTTGCTATGTAATACGTTACTGACGCCGCCATATTAAAACATAAGACAATCAAGGTAAATGTACAGATAAAGAACGAAACTTGCATCCGCGTCTTAGCACGCAAGTTTTCATTCAAATGTGGCCGGCCACCTATCCAGAACTGTTCTGGGACTTCTGGATAGTGTCGCTTCAAACAACTCACGGCATTCCTCACCTTCCTAGATTAAACCCTGGTACCCATTTCTACCACGGGCTCGGTCGACCCAGGGTTTTTTTTTTTTAAATAATCAAACTAGGTCGCTATCTATTACGTTATTACATTATTGACACTGTTATTAATAAAACAGAAGACAACTAGGGCGCTATCTATTACGTTATTACATTATTGACACTGTCATTATAAAACAGAAGACAACTAGGGCGCTATCTATTACGTTATTACATTATTGACACTGTCATTAATAAAACAGAAGACAACTAGGTTGCTATCTATTACGTTATTACATTATTGACACTGTCATTAATAAAACAGAAGACAACTAGGTTGCTATCTATTACGTTATTACATTATTGACACTGTCATTAATAAAACAGAAGACAACTAGGTCGCTATCTATTACGTTATTACATTATTGATGCTGTCATTAATAAAACAGAAGACAACTAGGACGCTATCTATTACGTTATTACATTATTGACGCTGTCATTAATAAAACAGAAGACAACTAGGGCGCTATCTATTACGTTATTACATTATTGATGCTGTCATTAATAAAACAGAAGACAACTAGGGCGCTATCTATTACGTTATTACATTATTGACACTGTCATTAATAAAACAGAAGACAACTAGGGCGTTATCTATTACGTTATTACATTATTAACACTGTCATTAATAAAATAGAAGACAACTAGGGCGCTATCTATTACGTTATTACATTATTGACACTGTCATTAATAAAACAGAAGACAATCATACTAGGTCGTTATCTATTACGTTATTACATTATTGACGCTGTCATTAATAAAACAGAAAACAACTAGGGCGCTATCTATTATGTTACATTATTGGCGCTGCCATTAATAAAACAGAAGACAACTAGGTCGCAATCTATTACGTTATTACATTATTGACGCTGTCATTAATAAAACAGAAGACAACTAGGGCGCTATCTATTATGTTATTACATTATTGACGCTGTCATTAATAAAACAGAAGACAACTAGGGCGTTATCTATTACGTTATTACATTATTGACGCTGTCATTAATAAAACAGAAGACAACTAGGGCGCTATCTATTACGTTATTACATTATTGACACTGTCATTAATAAAACAGAAGACAACTAGGGCGCTATCTATTATGTTATTACATTATTGACGATGTCATTAATAAAACAGAAGACAACTAGGGCGCTATCTATTACGTTATTACATTATTGACGATGTCATTAATAAAACAGAAGACAACTAGGGCTCTATCTATTACGTTATTACATTATTGACACTGTTATTAATAAAACAGAAGACAACTAGGGCGCTATCTATTACGTTATTACATTATTGACGATGTCATTAATAAAACAGAAGACAACTAGGACGCTATCTATTACGTTATTACATTATTGACACTGTCATTAATAAAACAGAAGACAACTAGGGCGCTATCTATTACGTTATTACATTATTGACGATGTCATTAATAAAACAGAAGACAACTAGGGCTCTATCTATTACGTTATTACATTATTGACACTGTTATTAATAAAACAGAAGACAACCAGGGCGCTATCTATTACGTTATTACATTATTGACGATGTCATTAATAAAACAGAAGACAACTAGGACGCTATCTATTACGTTATTACATTATTGACACTGTCATTAATAAAACAGAAGGCAACGAGGTCGCTATCTATTACGTTATTACATTATTGACGCTGTCATTAATAAAACAGAAGACAACTAGGGCGCTATCTATTACGTTATTACATTATTGATGCTGTCCTTAATAAAACAGAAAACAACTAGGGCGCTATCTATTACGTTATTGCATTATTGACGCTGTCATTAATAAAACAGAAGACAACTAGGTTGCTATCTATTACGTTATTACATTATTGACACTGTCATTAATAAAACAGAAGGCAACTAGGGCACTATCTATTACGTTATGACATTATTGACACTGTCATTAATAAAAGAGAAGACAACTAGGGCGCTATCTATTACGTTATTACATTATTGACACTGTCATGAATAAAACAAAAGACAATCATACTAGGTCGCTATCTATTACGTTACTGATGCTGCCATTAATAAAATAGAACACACTCAAACCATTACACTATTGACGGTCACATTGATAAAGCGAAAGACATTATATACCCAATGCAGATAAAGAACTATCAATTGTAAAACTGCTTCAGAGAATAATTATTTCAACATTCATATTTCGTCTTGGTGGTGAAGATCCACAATTTTATTGCTTGAACTCAAACAAACACCCCCATTTGATGAAGAAAAGAAAAGAATTACCGCAACAGACACGCACAAATTGTAAATTAGTCAGATAGAAACTAACAAAAAACTTCTTTGAATTGTTAATTGAAATATGTTTAAAGAAGATCATACAATGTCATTGGAGCTACAATAATGACAACATTATTTCTTTTGAAACATTTTTTGAAGATGAATTAATGATGTTATTATTTAATATTTGATGTCATATTTCTGCAATATTTGGAGTAATGGATGAAAATTAGACTCTAGTTGCTAGGCGATAGGACACAAATTGATAGATTGAAACATTTTATATTACTCTAGTTGCTAGGCAATAGGACACAAATTGATAGATTGAAATATTTTATATTAATCGAAATGAATATAAAAGATACACTGACAAGTGAAACGTGTCTTCAATCAAAGATGGACAATGAAATGAGATATTACATTTCAGCAACACGAGGGAAATGAGTTTGAGTTAATGAGTTATTTGCGAGTCATCATCATTGCACTCCGAACATGCCCATAGGTGCGTAGATCTCCTCCTCAGCAAGTCCCTCAGTGTCCAGCGACTGACGACTCCAGTTCTGTGTTGGTTGATTAGTCCTCTTACACGCCCACTAAGTTTCTCGTTTCTGGCTGTGCCCATCTTAACTCCCATCTGTTTCATCCGAAGAAGTGACGTGGACTCATGGTTGTCGAAGTCCTGTCCCCGTCCCACATCTCGGAAGGCATTGATCATGTCCGAGGGATTTAAACAACAAATAATCATAGTTTGGCAGACAGTAAAATTCTTTTTCTTCCTCTTTCCTTCCTCATCTGCTTTTCAGCGTCGAGGGGAGATATAATTTGAGGTTTTTCGCTCTTCTGTTCGCCTCTGCTGCTGTTATGTTTCCTAGTGCTTCTAATATTCCATCGATCCATTTTTTCGTGGTCGACCCTTGGGTCTGGTGTTCTCACAACGTTTGTTGAAGGCTCGTTGTGTTGTGTTTTGTTCTTTCTGCCTTGCCACATGGCCAAACCATTTTATCTGTTGTTTTCTTATATATTCTATGGCGGGGGCTATTCCTAGCTTTTTTCCCAGTTCCTCATTTCTGATCTTATCTCTCAGACTGTTTCCTGTCATTCGTCTAACACATTTCATCTCTGTAGAGGTTATTTTTCTTATTTTTCTTGCATCTAGGGTCCAGGTCTGGCAGGACAGTAAAATAGAAGGATAAAACACCAGATTTAGATAATTTCAAACGCAGTAGATAAAAGAAATAATATGTTTGTATAAATCAAACAAAGAAAAAGATCACACGCAGATATCTGAGAGTTGAGATTAAAGGGTAGAACATATATTAACCGACAAAAGTAAATATAAACACAAAGCAAGATTTTAATACATCAGTGAAGTATATAATAATGATTTGAGATCAAAGATAATGAAACACAACGACCGCAAATAGGTGCGATATTTGTTAGGAAATATGAAGACGGCCCCGAGCTCACAGATAAAAGAACAGACCTAGGTGGTTAGTAATATAAAACAGGGTTGCAAATATTAAATCTGCGTGATTTAGTCATAAAGATTGTATTGGTCGTTTCAAAATATTTTGAAGGTGTTTAAAATTCCATATCTCTGCAACCAATTGATTGATAATGTTGAAATTTTGCATATGGTCTTGTGATTTTTTGGTCCCAAGAAGTACATTCATTTCCTCACCAACAAACGTATAGTTTTAAATATTCTTTATTTGAAGTATACAAATTTAAGGCATTTTGGTCAAACCATATATTTGGAGGAATTACCGCTTCATATGAGTGAGCACCCACGGACTTGTCATCTTGAACGTAATGCGCGCCAATTTCCCTGTTTTAAGCACTAAAAAACACATAAAACGCGTCATAGTTATAATTTTATATCCGGTGCATCCCATTTCCTGTCGATTTGTTGTGATTTATGTGCAACGGCGTATCCTAATTATTGGGCAATTTCGTTAAATTTGTGATCTGTTAGTCAATGGGTATAAAAGTAAAGTTCCTTACATTGCAATCAGTGGCAATAAAGGTGTATAAATATTTTTGCATAGAAGCTAAGCGTGGAAAACTGTATCGAAGCATCTCAAAGCCAGAAAAGAGAACTATTCACGCATTGGGTATAAGCAAACGCTTTTTCAAACAAGTGCTTAAAGCTAATGGAGTGTCCAGTTCAATCAAGACTAGGACGCTAGGAAGAAAGAAAGTAGTAGATAGTTTTGACAAGGAAGTGATTAGAAGAGCAATTTGTAAAATGTTCGATTCCAAAGAAACTGTGACTTTAAGAAAACTGAAAATTCGACTGAGAGCAGAAAATGACATTGTTGTGTCGAAAACAACATTATGGAGAACTGTTAGAAGCATCGGTTTCACGTTTAGAAAGTACGATAGTGGTAGAAATGTCATCTGCGAGAAGCCGCACTTAGTTTCTATGAGGAGTAAATATTTACGTGAAGTACGGGAAATGCGTAACCAAGGTTATGATATTGTTTTTCTCGATGAATCTTGGATAAATTCTCACCACACAAGTGCAAAGGAATGGCAGTTATCAGATGGAAGTATTAAAAGATGTGTACCCACTGGAAAAGGGCAGCGTATTATAATGGCACATGCAGGCAGCCGAAAAGAAGGGTTGGTGAAAAATGCAGAACTTATATTCACCTCTAATTATACTGACAACAGGGACTATCATACCGAGATGAATGGCCATATATTTAGAGAGTGGATTGAAAATACTCTTCTTCCAATTCTAGACAGACCATCCTGTCTGGTAATGGACAACGCGTCGTACCACAACACTGTGGCAGAAGAAGACAAAATTCCTACATCTACCAGTACAAAAGATGTTATAAAGATTTGGCTAAGAAAGGAAGGAATTCCATTTAACGAGGGATTTTTGAAACCTGAATTACTGTCACTTGTTAAGAAATCGCAAAAGACCAAAGTATTCCAAATAGACAAAATCATTCAACAGCATGGTCATACGTGCTTGAGACTGCCCCTTATCATCCACAATTAAACCCCATTGAACTCGTTTGGGCAAAAATTAAAGGGCAGGTGGCAGCTGAGAATACAAGTTTTAAACTATGCGATATAAAAGGACTGACATATGCTGCTCTATCACAGATTGACAAAGATTTTTGGTGCAAATGTGAAGATCATGTCTTAAAAGAAGAAAATGACTATTGGGAAACAGATGGACTATCGTTCGTTCAGCCCAGCTTAGTAATCAATATGTTAGATTCCTCTGATTCAGAATAAATGAAATAATAATGGACGTTTTTATATGTCCGCATGATCAATCTTTAGCTAAAGTTGATAACGTTTTGAAAATGTAAAGATTCTTGATATGTGTACTGCAGGCATGCAAAGAAACTAAATCACTTTCATATGTCTTGTTTACGTAAAATAATGAAAGTCACATGGAAAGACATAAAACGAACAATGTAGCTCTTTACAGTGAAGAGGATCCCGTGCTTACATCGGACTCTTTAGTCACATGCGTACCCATAAACAATAACTTTGCTTGATATGTCATGCTCGTTATCGCTCGCAACGGATAATTAATTTTTTAAAATGTATTCTTTGTTGTATATTGTTTAAATAGTTTTCATTAATGGAACTGTTTATACGCTGATTTGTTTTAGACCGTCTGTAAAGGCTATAACATTGACATTCTCATAGTATTTTAAAGAAAGTAAACAGTAGAAAGTAAACAGTTGATAAACGCCTCCAACTTTCAAGTTGTGTAGAGACGCCTATGTCGAGAAGCTGATTTCTATTCATGTACGGTAAATTATTTTCTCCAGGAACAAAAAGATCCGTAAATTCACTGAGATCAAAGGAAAGTGCTGCTTCATGATGAAGCATACTTCCTGCATCATTAAATTTTGTGAAATCGGTGGGACCTTGGAAAAACAAGGCCAGATGCAAAAAATCAAGTTTGTAAGTGCAGGGAAAGAGGAGATATTTCATGTTAATCGTGAACATTTAGATTTGAAACGACCTATAACTATAAATATGGGGTGAAATCTAATAATACATCAGAAAATTAACGCGGCATCTTGAACAAGGAAATCAGAGATGATTTTTCTTTACAATGTATATCATTCTTTTTTCGTTTTCAAACTTTCAGCTCCCTGTGGAGCATAGGTCTTGAACAAACATTTTCAAAGTCGTTCTCTTTCTTGCTATTCTTTTAAGATCATGCATGTCTTCGCCATCATCTTTATCTTTGCTTCCATCTGTCTTCTCCAAGAAAATGTTGGTCTTCCACTTTGTTTTTTTCTCTAGGGATTCCAAAAGGACCTGTTGTGTGATAATCTCAGTTGGCTTCCGCAGTGTGTGTCCTATCTAGCGCCATCATCTTCGCTGTATCTCTTTATCCACTGGTATTTGACTGTCTTCTCTACCCTTCAGCTCCCTGTGGAGCATACGTCTTAAAGAAACACTTTCCAGGGCGTTCTGTTTCTTGCCATTTGTTTAAGAGATCCTTCCATGTCTTCCCCATCATCTTCATCTCTACATCCATCTGTCTACTCCAAGAATACTTTGGTCTTCCTCTTTGTTTTTTGCCATGGGGATTCCAAAAAGGGATGTGTAATATTCTCAGATGACTTCCGAAGTGTGTGTCCTATCTAGCGCCATTATCTACGCTGTATCTCTTTATCCACTGGTATTTGACTGCTACTTTACGTTTGTTAGTGATTTTGTCCTGAAATTTGCATCCTTTTATTTTCCGCAAGCATCCATTGATGAAGGTATGTAGCTTCATGATAGTCATTTTTGTTGTTCTTCATGTTTCACAGCTGTATTGTGGGAATGTCTTAACATTTTTGTTGTTCTTCATGTTTCACAGCTGTATTGTGGGAATGTCTTAACATTGGAGTTGTTCTTCATGTTTCACAGCTGTATTGTGGGAATGTCTTAACATTGGAGTTGTTCTTCATGTTTCACAGCTGTATTGTGGGAATGTCTTAACATTTTTGTTGTTCTTCATGTTTCACAGCTGTATTGTGGGAATGTCTTAACATTGGAGTTGAACATTTCAATTTTAAATTGATGTAATTACTGTAACATTATTGCCTGAGCCCAGGACGCCTACAGCTGCTATCTGCTACTTGTACTTCTTAAGCCCAAGATACTCCTTCTCTTATCTGAATTTTTGTTCTAGTAGTTTTAAATTCTTTTAAAGATATTTTATCAAATCTCGCCATTTGTCTCTGTTCTGTGCAAGCAGCTTTATCTCATTGAGGGAGCCGATTCCTGCTGCTCTTGCCTCGCTCATCAGTGTTTTTCTCAGTGTCTCTCTGGGTCTTCCTCTTTTCCTCTTACCTGTTGTTCCCCACTTGTGGGCTTGCTTTGCTATTCGGTTATTATCTCTTCTCATCACACGTCCAACACACGGCCAACGTATTTTCTTTATTACTGAAGATATTAGTGATTGATTGGCGATTTCTCTAATTTCCTCCAAAAGAAGACAATAATATTTTTTACCAAATTACTGACCTAGCAGGATTGCGTTGCTAACAAACCGTCTGTCTAGACGCCAAGGTCATATATACTGTTTTTTCTTTTCATTTTGACCTCGGTCTGACACAAGGGATGACATTTTTATTTTCTTTAACATATTTCGATTATTTTTGTTTTGGATGTTTCATTACTGGCTAGCTATGTAGGATTAGTTTTACTGATATATCCGTGTGTGTGTGTTTTTTAATGTGTTCCTGCTGAAGGCCTATTCGGCCGAAACGGCGTTTGGTCTGTGTCGTCTACTTATCACGTAAGGCTTCTAACATACCATTTTTTTCTATTTTTTAAAATTTTTCCTCACATTCAGCTTTACTGCAGCTTCGCATTTGTATGCATTCATTTGCATTTCTTTGCCTTAACCCCTCATATATATACTGTGCCACTCACATCCGTCTTGCGACCATTTTGAGTTCTTCCCCTTAGATATTAATTCCCGCCAGTTGTGTTTGTTCCCCTTTGACGATATTTAAGATTGAAAACATTTGTTTGCATAGCCTTCTTTGATTCTCTTATTCTTGAATTGTATACTCTTACCCTTCGTTGTGCCAGGCTTTCTTTCCCCTTGTGTCTCCACGGTGAGGTGAGCAAAGAGTAGAGACACTGTTAGTAAAATAAAAGGATGCAAATTTCAGGACAAAATCACTAACAAACGTAAAGTAGCAGTCAAATACCAGTGGATAAAGAGATACAGCGTAGATAATGGCGCTAGATAGGACACTGTGCTCATGTCGTAAGAGGCGACTAAGGAGTTTTGGAATTGTCGCTTATACAGTCTAGTAGGATGTGGAATGAGCGACCTTAAAAGAATTTACCGATGCATTTTGGGAAATGTTATGACAAGTTGTGGAGCGGATACGGGGAAATTCCTGACTGCAACGAAATTGGTTCCATGGATAGTAGAAGGCTTACTTTCCATTGTGGCATAGATGATTCACTTTTACCAGCTTATCCTTCATTATGATACACTTATCATGTATTATGACACACTTATCATGTATTATGACACACTTATCATGTATTATGACACACTTATCATGTATTATGACACACATATCTTGTATTATGACACACTTTTCTTGTATTATGACACACTTATCATGTATTATGACACACTTATCTTGTATTATGACACACTTATCATGTATTATGACACACTTATCATGTATTATGACACACTTATCTTGTATTATGACACACATATCTTGTATTATGACACACTTATCTTGTATTATGAGATACTTATCTTGTATTATGACACACATATCTTGTATTATGACACACTTATCTTGTATTATGACACACTTATCTTGTATTATGACATACTTATCTTGTATTATGACACACTTATCTTGTATTATGACACACTTATCTTGTATTCTGACACACTTATCTTGTATTATGACACACTTATCTTGTATTATGACATACTTATCTTGTATTATGACACACTTATCTTCTATTATGACATACTTATCTTGTATTATGACACACTTATCTTGTATTATGACACACATATCTTGTATTATGACATACGTATCTTGTATTATGACACACTTATCATGTATTACGACACACTTATCTTGTATTATGACACACTTATCTTGTATTATGACACACTTATCTTGTATTATGACACACTTATCTTGTATTATGACTTACTTATCTTGTATTATGACACACTTATCTTGTATTATGACATACTTATCTTGTATTATGACACACTTATCTTGTATTATGACACACTTATCTTGTATTATGACATACTTATCTTGTATTATGACACACTTATCGTGTATTATGACACACTTATCATGTATTATGACACACTTATCTTGTATTATGACACACATATCTTGTATTATGACACACTTATCTTGTATTATGAGATACTTATCTTGTATTATGACACACATATCTTGTATTATGACACACTTATCTTGTATTATGACACACTTATCTTGTATTATGACATACTTATCTTGTATTATGACACACTTATCTTGTATTATGACACACTTATCTTGTATTCTGACACACTTATCTTGTATTATGACACACTTATCTTGTATTATGACATACTTATCTTGTATTATGACACACTTATCTTCTATTATGACATACTTATCTTGTATTATGACACACTTATCTTGTATTATGACACACATATCTTGTATTATGACATACGTATCTTGTATTATGACACACTTATCATGTATTACGACACACTTATCTTGTATTATGACACACTTATCTTGTATTATGACACACTTATCTTGTATTATGACACACTTATCTTGTATTATGACTTACTTATCTTGTATTATGACACACTTATCTTGTATTATGACATACTTATCTTGTATTATGACACACTTATCTTGTATTATGACACACTTATCTTGTATTATGACATACTTATCTTGTATTATGACACACTTATCGTGTATTATGACACACTTATCTTGTATTATGACACACTTATCTTGTATTATGACACACTTATCTTGTATTATGACATACTTATCTTGTATTATGACACACTTATCTTGTATTATGACACACTTATCTTGTATTATGACACACTTATCTTGTATTATGACACACTTATATTGTATTATGACACACTTATCTTGTATTATGACATACTTATCTTGTATTATGACACACTTATCTTCTATTATGACATACTTATCTTGTATTATGACACACTTATCTTGTATTATGACACACATATCTTGTATTATGACATACTTATCTTGTATTATGACACACTTATCATGTATTATGACACACTTATCTTGTATTATGACACACTTATCTTGTATTATGACACACTTATCTTGTATTATGACATACTTATCTTGTATTATGACACACTTATCTTGTATTATGACATACTTATCTTGTATTATGATACACTTATCTTGTATTATGACATACTTATCTTGTATTATGACACACTTATCTTGTATTATGACACACTTATCTTGTATTATGACATACTTATCTTGTATTATGACACACTTATCTTGTATTATGACATACTTATCTTGTATTATGACAAACTTATCTTGTATTATGACACACTTATCGTGTATTATGACATACTTATCATGCATTATGACACACTTATCTTGTATTATGACACACTTATCATGTATTATTACACACTTATCATGTATTATGACACATTTACCATGTATTATTACACACTTATCATGTATTATGACACACTTATCATGTATTTTGACACATTTATCTTGTATTATGATACACTTATCATGTATTATTACACACTTATGTACTATGACACACTTATCATGTATTATGACACACTTATCTTGTATTATGACACACTTATCTTGTATTATAACACACTTATCATGTATTATGACACATTTGTTCGACATTATGTTTCGCTTACCATTGTGACACCTTCGTGTCGGGAGGACGGGGCAACGAAAGAACGGGTAGGCTAGCTAGCTGTACTGACGGTCAATTAATGGATCAGGAGACGGCATTAATGCTCTCCGAGATGCTCCACTAATGCTCTACAGGAAGGGCACAGAACTTCGACAACCTTCGAATGAAGGAGTTGGGAATAAAGGTGGGTACATCCAGACACGAGAGGCATAGTGGGCTCATAAGAGGACTTAACTGACACAAAGCTGGAGTCCTCAGTCGCCGGACGTCACGGGACATGTTGAGAAGGAGATCTGATCACATATGGACATGTATGGAGTGCACTTTTATTCTTCTTTTCTTCCTTATTTGTCATTCAAAGTCGAGGGAAGGGTCTTTTGCACCTCTGGTCGCTTCTGTTACTGTTATGTTTCCTAGTGCTTCTAATATTACATCAATCCCCTTTTTTCTTGGTCGGTCCTTGGGTCTCGTGTCCTCGCAACGTTTGCTGAAGTCTAGTTGTGTTGTGTTTTGATCTTTCCGCCATGTCACATGGCAAAACCATTTTATCTGTTGTTTCTCTATATATTCTATGGCGGGGCTTGTTCCTAGCATTTTTCTGTTCTCATTTCTGATCTTATCTCTCAATCTGTTTCCTATCATTCGTCTGACACAATTAATCTCAGTATAGGTGATTTTTCTTTTTGTTCTTGCATCCAGGGTCCAGGACTAGCATTGGTAGCACAACGTTGGATGAAGATTGTTTGTTCAATGTTGATAATCCATAAATAACTCAGTAATCTTTGTTCCTTTATTTTAACAGTTTGTTTCCATTGTTCTTGTATCATGTATCACCACAGCAATAAAAGCAGCAAAGATCAGGCCAAAATAGCATTTCAGAAAATCAAAATTATCTGATGCAACAAATCTATATTAATAGAAGTGAGAAAGAAAGTTCATCTGTGCTATATAGAACAAATTCTCACCTATGGAAGCGAATCATGGACAGCAGACAAAAAAATGAAGAGACGATTAAAGGCAACAGAAATAGGATTTCTCGGAAGAATGTTGAAAGTTCCCTGGAAAAAAGGCCAATGAGGAAATTCTCAAAGATACCAACACAAAAAGGGAGCTCCTAAAAAACATAAAGAAACAATCAACATTGTTCGGGCACATCATGAGAAGAGGAAAGTTGGAATACTTGGTTACAACTGGCAAAATAAAAGTGAAGAAAGATCGCGGATAACAAAGAGAAAAAATACTGGATAGCTTGTTGTCATGGCATGGAAAACAATCAACAACAGAACTGATACGATGCACTGTACATAGAAGATTGTGGAAGGACATGATCGCCTACGCCCTACGCCGACCGGTATGACACATGATAATGATGTATCCTGTAGTGCATGTTCAATATCGGGACACTTTAGGAGCTACAGTCGACTGACGCAATCCTACCCTTAACCACCCCTGCCCGTATCACAAAAACGTCACCTTAATTTCGAGTTTTACAACCCTCGGGCTTAACTCGCAAGATAGCAATGCGCTACCTATTTCTATCTTAACTGTTATTCAGTGGCGAAATTGAGCAGATCATTTTAACTCATTTTCCCCTCACTCTGCTGTCCAACTCCAAACATCATTTATAACCTAAACGGTTTTAAAGATTCAGAATAATAGAGCAGTGCTATAAATGATCAGTGGCGGTGCCTGTGAAGTGGAGACACCAACTAAAACTGTTGGTAATCGTAGCTGTTTGTGACAGGTACATTATTATCTGATCAAAATCGATGCTGGCTGTGTTGACAAAGAAGCCAAAAGTAGGTAACTTGTGAAAATATGCACGTTTAATGACGAGGCAAAAAAAGAACATTTTCATCGATTTGTTGAGATTGATGCATTCTGTCATCCCATATCTACGTTTAATTATATTTTAAAATAGGACTATTGGGTTCAGAAACATATATATATATATATATATATATATATATATATATATATATATATATATATATATATAGAAAAAGAGGGAGCCGCGACAGCTCAGTGGTTAGTGAACTGGATTACAAAGGACAAGAGGTATGGTTCGATCCCAACCGACGGCTTCCGGATTCACCCAGCTTTAAATGGGTAGCGGATTTTTTTCTGGGAAAGTAAAGCGGACGGGCGTAATACCGATCACATTACTTAAAAAAAAATCATGTGCTGAAGGTCTGTAAAATTTATGGTCACTAAAACCATATTCCCTATACGCCACTTGGCGTGGCGGGGGCTCTTTACTTTTATATAGATAAAGAGTTCTTAAATGTTGTGTATAGTCAGTCTTAAAATATAGATGTGAATCATGGACAATAGGACAGAAAACAGGAAAATCACTGGAGTCTGTAGAAATGTGGTTTTACAGAAGAATATCGAGAATACCATGGACAGCTAAGAAGAGTAATGAAAATGTTCTGAGAGAGGTCAAAGCAAAAAGAGAACATATTTCCAATATTAGGAAGAAACAATCATCATTTTTTGGCCATGTAATGAGAAGGGAACAGCTGTAATATATTGTAACTGGGAAAATTGAGGGACGAGGAGATAGAGGGAAGTAAAGACAAAAAATATCAGACAGCTTAAGAGAATGGCTTGGCAGAAGGTCAGAAATGATAAATAACTGTCGAGATCGAAAGTTGTGGAGAGACATGATCACCTACGCCAGCAGGCCCGGTACTTGATGATGATGATGATGATATATATATATATATATATATTGTAGCTATCATGTATACCTGTGTGTGTGATAGGAAACCTTTTAGACAGATTTTCGCAACAATAAATAATCTGATCATCAGAAGTGGGCAGACAAGCAAGTTTTTCGACCTATTTCTTTTTCACACTTTCGGGGGGCGCGGGGGGGGGGAGAGGGGGGGCGGTGAGCTGGAGGGAAGGAGGCAGGGCCGCCTGGGTCATGACCCCCCAGACGTCATCGTCTGCTGTATATGGGTCGACACTTTGCAGCTATGATAATAAAGACACGTCCTTGAGTTCGAGAATTGAAAACAACAACAAAATATGCGGTTTTTATCATTAGAACTTTAGTTTATTTACTCGCGTGTGTCCTTTCCTTGAAAATACAATAGGCATGCTACTTTTTCTGGCATATTCAAAATGATTAGAAGACTCTTAACAATTTAATCAGTTTTTGTCTGACTATAGTTTAAAAGGCCAACCCCTCAGACTTTCAAAGTTTTTTATCGTTGATCTCTTTCTTACGAATATTATCTACTAAAACAGCATTTACACATAAATGAGTATATCTTCTTATTCTTCTTCCTTTTCTGCTCCCTGTAGAGTATAAGTCTTGAAACAAACACTTTCCAAGCTGTTCTGTTTCTTGCCATTCTTTTAAAATTATTCCATGTATTTCCCATCATCTTCATCTTTGCTTCCACCTGTCTTCTCCAAAAATAGTTTGGTTTTCTTCTTTATCTCTTCGCCTGGGGATTCCCAAAAAGGGCATGTTTTGTAATAATCTCAGTTGTGTGTGACCTATCCAGCGCTATCTTCTCTGTTGTATCTCTTTCTACAGAAACTTGACTGATACTTTTCCATAATTTTATGTTAGTGATTTTGTCCTGACATTTCCATCATTTTATTCTGCGCAAGCATCCATTAATGAAGGTCTGTATCTTCATGATTACCATTTTTGTTGTTTTACATGTTTTACAGCCATATAATAAAACTGACTTAACATTGGAGTTGAAATTGTTTATTTGTGTATTTAACCTAATTTATTTTGATTTCTATATGTTTCCTAGGGTAACGAAACTCTTGCTTTTTGTATCTTTACTTTGGTATCATTCTCTGTTCCTCCTTCTTTATCCATATTACTGCCAAGATATATGTAGGATTATATATCTAGTAGAGGTATTACAAAAGAGTTCTTAAATGTTATATAGAGTCAGTCTTAACATATGGATGTGAATCATGGACAATAGGACAACAAACAAGAAAATCACTGGAGTCTGTAGAAATGTGGTTTTACGGAAGAATGTTGAGAATATCATGGACAGCTAAGAAGAGTAATGAAAATGTTATGAAAGAGGTCAAAGCAAAAAGAGAGCTAATTTTCAATATTAGGAAGAAACAATCATAATTTTTGGCCATGTAATGAGAAGAGAACAGCTGGAATATATTGTAACAACTGGGAAAAATGAGGGACGAAGAGATAGATTGAAGCAAAGAGAGAAAATACCAGACAGCTTAAGAGAATGGCTTGGCAGAAGGTCAACAACAGAAATGATAAATAGCTGCCGAGATCGAAAGTTGTGGAGAGACATGATCACCTACGCCAGCAGGCCCGGTACTTGATGATGATGATGAGAGGTATTACTCCTATAGTTATTTTGTTATTGCCGACTGTATTAATTTTTATAATTTGGTCTTATATCTATTTACTTTCAGTCCCAGCTGTTGTGATCTCTCATCAAGTTTGCTCATTTACCTTGCACCTGTACCTCTATTCTCTTCTGCTTTGTTTTTGCTCAAACATCCATTTCATCATCATCGAGTGCCGTCTCCGCAACAAAGGTTGGCTACCATGGAGCGCCATTCCACTCTTTTTCTTGCTTTGATGGTGAAGATTGTCATAGATTGACTTGTCCATCTTTTGATGTTGCTCGTCCATGTTAATCTTGGTCTGCCTCTGCCTCTTTTTCCTTGTATTTTGCCCTCCAATATTACTTTTAGTAGGCTATTGTGTCTTTTAACGTGTCCCAAAAATTTCATTTGTCTTCTCTTCAATATATTTAGTAGTTCTATTTTTATTTTTAGTTGTTTTAAAACTTTATCGTTTGTTATCTTTTCCTTCCATCCAATTCTACCTATTCTTCTATAAATCCACATTTCAAAGGCTTCATTTTTCTATTCTGTTTTCTTGTCTAATGTCCATTTTTTTGCACCATACAGGAATATTGAGAAGATATAACATTTTGCTATTCTTAGTTTCAGCCCTGCTGTTATTTGTTTTGTTGTTAGTATATTTTTCATGACATTAAAATTACTTTTTGCCATACCTATTCTTTTGTTGATTTTAATTTTACATTTTCCAGCATGGATAGCATCCATTTAATCATCTAAATAAATATTTCGTGTAGCTAAAATGTTTAGTTTTGTGCCTCTTCTTTTTTCCTTCCTTATTTACCTTTCAGCGTCGAGGGAGATATAATTTGCGGTCTTTTGCTCTTCTGCTCGCCTCTGCTGCTGTTATGTTTCCTAGTGCTTCTAATATTCCATCGATCCATCTTTTTCGTGGTCGGCCCTTGGGTCTGGTGTTCTCACAACGTTTGTTGAAGGCTCGTTGTGTTGTGTTTTGATCTTTCTTCCTTGTCACGTGGCCAAACCATTTTATCTGTTGTTTCCTTATATATTGGGTTTTGTGCCTGATGTCACAAATTTAATCGACTTCCACACAGAATACAAATGTCAAGAATTAGAAGAATGTACTAGTCTCAAGACATCTCCATCCATAAACGCTGTTAAACTTCTAATATCATCATCATCATCATCATATGCCATACCGGTTGGCGTAGGTGATCATGTCCCTCCACAATCTTCTATCTACAGTGCATCGTATCAGTTCTGTTGTTGACTGTTTTCCATGCCATGACACCAAGTTATCCAGTATTTTCTCTCTTTGTCGCCCGCGATCTCTCTTTCCTTTTATTTTGCCAGTTGTAACCAAGTATTCCAACTTTCCTCTTCTCATGATGTGGCCGAAAAATGTTGATTGCTTCTTTCTGATGTTTTTTAAGAGCTCCCTTTTTGTGTTGGCCTCTTTTAGAACTTCCTCATTGGTCTTCTTTTAGCTGTCCAGGGAACTTTCAACATTCTTCTGAGAAATCCCATCTCTGTGGCCTCCAATCGTCTTTTCATTTGTTTGCCCACTGTCCATGATTCGCTTCCATAGGTCAGAATTGGTTCTATATAGCACCGATGAACTCTCTTTCTCATTTTTATTGGCATAGATTTGTTGCAGTATCAGACCTATTTAAATGTACATATCCCTATTATTTATTAAATTAATTATTATCAAATTATTAAATTTACATGTACCTATGGATATGTTCGGAATGCAATGATGATGACCCGTTAATAACTCAGTAACTCAATAACTCAATAGCACATTTTCGATTAAAACAAGCAACTGTGTTTAAAGGATTAAAGGACTGACTAGTTCAGTTATAGAGTTAGCTAATAGTGAGAAAAGGCAAGAGGCATTCTCTTACGGTCTATGCCCTCTATTTCTTGTCTGCATATTATAAACCTGCAGTGCTTTAGTCAGGTCATTCCTAGTGGCACTTTTATTAGTCTTTGTGATCTCGTGGCAGTCTTTGATGCACTCTTGTTATTTTATGTAGCATTCCAATGATTTTTTGCGACACTTTTATCATTCTTTGTGGCATCCCATTTATTTGTCGTGACACTCGTGTCATTCTTTGTAGAACTCCTGTTATTTCATATGACATTCTTATCATTCTTTCTGGCACCCCTGTTATTCTTTGTAACACTTGTATTATTCTTTGTATCGCCTTTGCATTTCATTGACCCCATTCTCTGTCTCTATTTCTGCGTCGCAGTATTTTAAATGGTTGTAGCTTATGTTCCCTGTTATTTTCTCATCGTATGCACCCTGTTATTTTCTCATCGTATGCACCCTGTTATTTTCTAATCGTATGTACCCTGTTATTTTCTTATCGTATGCACTCTGTTATTTTCTTATCGTGTGTACTCTGTTATTTTCTCATCGTATGCACCCTGTTATTTTCTTATCGTAAGCACCCTGTTATTTTCTCATCGTATGCACCCTGTTATTTTCTCATCGTATGCACCCTGTTATTTTCTTATCGTAAGCACCCTGTTATTTTCTTATCGTATGCACCCTGTTATTTTCTCATCGTATGCACCCTGTTATTTTCTTATCGTAAGCACCCTGTTATTTTCTCATCGTATGCACCCTGTTATTTTCTTATCGTAAGCACCCTGTTATTTTCTTATCGTATGCACCCTGTTATTTTCTCATCGTATGCACCCTGTTATTTTCTTATCGTAAGCACCCTGTTATTTTCTCATCGTATGCACCCTGTTATTTTCTTGCCGTGTGCACTCTATTGTGGAGTCTAATAACGCAATTCGAAGACCTGGAAACGTATAAGATGGACCGACAAAGTAAGTCAAGTAAAGAGCCCCAGTCACGCCAAGTGGCGTATAGAGAATATGGTGTTAGCGACCATAATTTTTACAGACCGTCGGCCGCATGATTTTTTGGGGTAACGTGGTCGGTATTACGCCCGTGCTGCTTTAACTTTCCCAGAAAAAATCCGAAGATGGACCGACAATGTTTATAAAAGAACACGAGCCATGGATTGTACTGACGTGTTCTAGCGACGGTTGATTACGAAATAATACATTTATCAACTCAAAGTCACACCTTCGGTCCATGTCTGGCACTCTCCAAGCGACCCATATGAAAAATAAATGAATGACTGGCTCGCAGAGATGTAGGACGGGCTACCTTTTTATTTTCTTAACGTTCAACGTTAATAGGGCGTGGACGCTTTGTGTAGCTAGTGTTACAGCCAATTCGCGTTATTTCCACCTTTCGGCCCGATATATCCGTCTTCGGTGCGGGTATATTTGCTGACCAATTTTTTTGGTCTGATCTGCCAACGGCTAATTTTGGTTTATTTTTTCGATTTTTTAAATACTTTCAAGAGTTCTTTAACGTGCGCGAGTTCACACGGGACCTTCTGTTTTTAGCCGTTTTTCGAGAGGGCTAGATAGTGGATATAACTTCTCAAAGAGAGAGGGTGAAGAGAAACCACGGTTTTAAAGTGGAAATATCCCACTGTTTATGTAGGATTTCCACCAGGAACCTCTCTGCCAAGGGACAGAAGTTTTCTACTCAAGATCATACAGCTCCTACAAGAATACAAGAAATCACAGCTCCTACAAGAATACAAGACATCACAGCTCCTACAAGAATACAAGATCACACAGCTCCTACAGGAATACAAGATCACACAGCTCCTACAAGAATACAAGATCACACAGCTCCTACAAGAATACAAGAAATCACAGCTCCTACAAGAATACAAGATCACACAGCTCCTACAAGAATACAAGATCACACAGCTCCTACAAGAATACAAGATCACACAGCTCCTACAAGAATACAAGATCACACAGCTCCTACAAGAATACAAGATCACACAGCTCCTACAAGAATACAAGAAATCACAGCTCCTACAAGAATACAAGAAGTCACAGCTCCTATAAGAATACAAGATCACACAGCTCCTACAGGAATACAAGATCACACAGCTCCTACAAGAATACAAGATCACACAGCTCCTACAAGAATACAAGATCACACAGCTCCTACAGGAATACAAGATCACACAGCTCCTACAAGAATACAAGGTCACACAGCTCCTACAGGAATACAAGATCACACAGCTCCTACAGGAATACAAGATCACACAGCTCCTACAGGAATACAAGATCACACAGCTCCTACAAGAATACAAGATCACACAGCTCCTACAAGAATACAAGATCACACAGCTCCTACAGGAATACAAGATCACACAGCTCCTACAAGAATACAAGAAATCACAGCTCCTACAAGAATACAAGAAATCACAGCTCCTACAAGAATACAAGAAATCACAGCTCCTACAGGAATACAAGATCACACAGCTCCTACAAGAATACAAGATCACACAGCTCCTACAAGAATACAAGATCACACAGCTCCTACAAGATTACAAGATCACACAGCTCCTACAAGAATACAAGATCACACAGCTCCTACAAGAATACAAGATCACACAGCTCCTACAAGAATACAAGATCACACAGCTCCTACAAGAATACAAGATCACACAGCTCCTACAGGAATACAAGATCGCACAGCTCCTACAAGAATACAAGACCACACTGCTCCTACAGGAATACAAGATCACACAGCTCCTACAAGAATACAAGAAATCACAGCTCCTACAAGAATACAAGATCACACAGCTCCTACAAGAATACAAGATCACACAGCTCCTACAAGAATACAAGATCACACAGCTCCTACAAGAATACAAGATCACACAGCTCCTACAAGAATACAAGATCACACAGCTCCTACATGAATACAAGATCACACAGCTCCTACAAGAATACAAGATCACACAGCTCCTACAGGAATACAAGATCGCACAGCTCCTACAAGAATACAAGACCACACTGCTCCTACAGGAATACAAGATCACACAGCTCCTACAAGAATACAAGAAATCACAGCTCCTACAAGAATACAAGATCACACAGCTCCTACAAGAATACAAGATCACACAGCTCCTACAAGAATACAAGATCACACAGCCCCTACAAGAATACAAGATCACACAGCTCCTACAAGAATACAAGAAATCACAGCTCCTACAAGAATACAAGAAATCACAGCTCCTACAAGAATACAAGAAGTCACAGCTCCTATAAGAATACAAGATCACACAGCTCCTACAGGAATACAAGATCACACAGCTCCTACAAGAATACAAGATCACACAGCTCCTACAAGAATACAAGATCACACAGCTCCTACAGGAATACAAGATCACACAGCTCCTACAAGAATACAAGGTCACACAGCTCCTACAGGAATACAAGATCACACAGCTCCTACAGGAATACAAGATCACACAGCTCCTACAGGAATACAAGATCACACAGCTCCTACAAGAATACAAGATCACACAGCTCCTACAAGAATACAAGATCTCACAGCTCCTACAGGAATACAAGATCACACAGCTCCTACAAGAATACAAGAAATCACAGCTCCTACAAGAATACAAGAAATCACAGCTCCTACAAGAATACAAGAAATCACAGCTCCTACAGGAATACAAGATCACACAGCTCCTACAAGAATACAAGATCACACAGCTCCTACAAGAATACAAGATCACACAGCTCCTACAAGATTACAAGATCACACAGCTCCTACAAGAATACAAGATCACACAGCTCCTACAAGAATACAAGATCACACAGCTCCTACAAGAATACAAGATCACACAGCTCCTACAAGAATACAAGATCACACAGCTCCTACAGGAATACAAGATCGCACAGCTCCTACAAGAATACAAGACCACACTGCTCCTACAGGAATACAAGATCACACAGCTCCTACAAGAATACAAGAAATCACAGCTCCTACAAGAATACAAGATCACACAGCTCCTACAAGAATACAAGATCACACAGCTCCTACAAGAATACAAGATCACACAGCTCCTACAAGAATACAAGATCACACAGCTCCTACAAGAATACAAGATCACACAGCTCCTACAAGAATACAATAAATCACAGCTCCTACAAGAATACAAGAAGTCACAGCTCCTATAAGAATACAAGATCACACAGCTCCTACAGGAATACAAGATCACACAGCTCCTACAAGAATACAAGATCACACAGCTCCTACAAGAATACAAGATCACACAGCTCCTACAGGAATACAAGATCACACAGCTCCTACAAGAATACAAGGTCACACAGCTCCTACAGGAATACAAGATCACACAGCTCCTACAGGAATACAAGATCACACAGCTCCTACAGGAATACAAGATCCCACAGCTCCTACAATAATACAAATATATTCAGCACTGAAAGCCACGGGAAGATATCTAAAATAAATACAAAATTTTTATAGACCAGCTAAACTAGTAAAGCGACGAGTCAAACGACAACATTTCGGCACAAGCTTTCATCAGGGACAAAACAAATATATACAAAAATCAACACAATAGGCAAATACTATTCGAAAACAAAAAAAAAAGTAAATAAATAAACATGAAACACTTATCTGAAAATGTAAAATGGAGGAAAGAGATTGTGGCCACGGTTTTCATGCCTGTTGGTTTCATGATTAATAGACACTAGGGCAAGTAGAGTCCCATTGGTGAAAAAGGGAGCCAAACAGTGAAAAAGTAGAAATCGTCTCATGGGAATGGGTGATAGGAGAGGTCCCATAGTGTAGAAAGCGGTGAAGGGGGAAATTTATAAACAAAATGTACTTGATAGTTTTGGTCGTAACGTTGTAGTTTTTCTCGTCTCTTGACAAGTTTATCTAATCTATACAATTTAGTGTTTATATTCCATCTTCTCACAGTGCATTATAGTATCAAATATTTTATATATTTTATATTAGTGCATATCGCCATATGAAGATATCCTCAATAGATTAACGAGATAATGTCTCCTATTGGAATTACAACAATCACCACCATCATGCAACATCAAAATAAACAGGACAAATCTGAAACAAGTACATCGCGTCAAATACTTGGGCACAACAAAGATCTAGAAAGATCAACGAGGAAATTCTCAAATTCTCCTGCTGCTCTTGCCTCTCTCATCAATGTTCTTCTCAGTGTCTCTCTGGGTCTTCCGCTTTTTCTCTTACCTGTTGTTTCCCACATGAGGGCTTGCTTTGCTATTCGGTTATTATCTCTTCTCATCACATGTCCAACATATGACCATCGTCTTTTCTTGATTACCGAAGATATTAGTGGTTGAATCCTATTTGTGTTGTTTTAGGGCCGAAAATAACTATCACTATTATCTACACACATACAAGCGTTTAAACGATTTGAATGTAAACGAGATTTAGAAATACCTTTTTAATGAACAGTGGACACATACTGTATATACATACTGTATGTGTAAAAAAATAAAGTACCCCCGTCACGCCAAGTGGCGTATAGGGAAATAAGGTGTTAGTTTCGCCTTATGTCTTTTGGCGTGTGCTGAGACTGCTACGATGGGGACTACAGTTACCTTTCTTTGTTTGGGAGATGAGTTAGTAATTCGGATGATTCCACTGGCACGGGCGATTGAGCAATTATGGATTTTAATTCGTTTGCTGTGATACCGAGGCCTTCCATAACCAATAACCAATAAGGTGTTAGTGACCATATATTTTATATACCTTCAGCACATGATTTTTGGGGTAATGTGGTCGGTATTACACCCGTGCCGCTTTACTTTCCCAGAAAAAAATCCGGTACCCATCTAAAGCTGGGTGAACTCGGAAGCCGTCGGTTGGGATCGAACCCTACCCCTTGTCCTTTGTAGTCCAGTTCACTAACCACTGAGCTATCGCGGCTCCCTCACTGTATGTGTGGATATATTTAATAAATAATAGGATACGTACTGAATACTGGACAAGACACACGCTAGATAATGGGAGCATACCGAGTATTGCAATGAGTCAAAACAGCATATCAGACATATATTGTTGTGTCCATACTGGATGATGGGAATATATAGAATATATTCTCGTCATTGGGCTGGGCACAACATGGCATGTTCCTACAGTAGAACAACACGAACTAAATAATGGATACTAACAGTTGTGTATCGTGAGCACATATTGGATATTTGACACGTATCAGATAATAGACACATATTGGATATTTTATTAAAATATATACATAATGGAAAATGCTACATATAGATAGTGGGCATACACTGGATAATATTATACACTGGATCTGGATACTGGATACACAAACATTAGTTAGCAGAAATCGAAAAGTAGACACATTCTGAATACTTAACACATACTGAACACATACAAATTGTTTAGCAGAAACCGAAAAGTAGACATATTCTGGATAATTAATACATACAGGACACATACATATTATTTTGCAGAAACTGAATATTAGACACATTGAGTTATTGAGTTATTTTCGGGTCATCGTCATTGCACTCTGAACATGTCCATAGGTGCTAAGATCCCCTCCTCAGCAAGTCTCGCAGTGTCCAGCGACTGACGACTACAGTTCTGTGTTGGTTGATGAATCTTCTTACACGCCCACTACGTTTCTCATTTCTGGCTAGTAGACATATTCTGTGTACTAAACACATACATGACACATACAAACTATTTAGTAGAAACTGAACGGTAGACATATTCTGTTTACTAAACATACTGGAAAATTACTGATAAAACAGTGGTTCATCGTATAACCCTAGTCCGGCCGTACGCTAATCTTACGGTCTGTTTGTTGATGTGAGACGGGGATAATATGACGACTAACTGTGTGTCTATATGTTCGAGATTGGAGTCAACGATGGCCTAACATCATCAAGCGCTATACATTTTTTTTAAAAAAATGACGATCATCATTTTCAAGAGGACATGAACTTCGGGTATATGGTGGATAGGCGGCGGGAACAATTGAAGGCTATGCACGAAAAGTGTTGTTTGTTGCAGTTTCCTCATATTCCAAGTCCGGCTTGTTGCAGGAGCTACTGAGTTAATTGATCTGTGCACACCGTGAGCTGTGTGTCTCATCCGTTTTGATCATGTTTCGATTTTGCAATTGTTTACGATGAATGTTGATATCACATGACAGGGAACAGTTGGCTGTGTTCACTTTCTGCGCGGTTCCGTCTTTTGGCGTGTGCTGAGACTGCTACGATGAGGACTACATTTACCTTTCCTTGTTTGGGAGATGAGATATTAATTCGGATAATTATGCTGGCACGGGCGGTTGTGCAACTATGGATTTTAATTCGTTTGCAGTGATAACAGGGCCCTCCATAACCAAATAACCAATACTGATAAATCCTATAACAATATATACAACTAAAACCATCTAAGGGAAGAATAACACAAAGTGATTTGCATGTGAGTTATAATAATTGTGTTGTAGTTTCTCGATACAGTTTTTAACAGATCGTTTAATAACGAATAAACATTAGATTATTATCAATAATCATGAGCAGAGACTTCTATGTAAAGAATAACACTGAGAAATATCAGTGGTTTCTTCATTAAAATAAGTGATCTTGTAGCTGTAGTAGCATCCGTCAGTCATAGTTGACTTTAGTAGCATCCGTCAGTCATAGTTGACTTTAGCAGCATCCGTCAGTCATAGTTGACTTTAGTAGCATCCGTCAGTCATAGTTGACTATATTAGCATCCGTCAGTAATAGTTGACTTTAGTAGCATCCGTCAGTCATAGTTGACTTTAGTAGCATCCGTCAGTCATAGTTGACTTTAGTAGCATCCGTCAGTCATAGTTGACTTTAGTAGCATCCGTCAGTCATAGTTCACTTTAGTAGCATCCGTCAGTCATAGTTGACTTTAGTAGCATCCGTCAGTCATAGTTGACTTTAGTAGCATCAGTAGTATATCAGGAAGGATTTGACCCGAATTGTGGCGCTAAATTAACAAAGATATATAGGGCGGCGCGCGGCGCGCATAAAGCGTGCGGCGCAGGGGAGTTAACCGTGACATTTCGTGTCGGGATGTTGACCGCTAGTCCTGGTGACCCCGGAAGTGACCTGTTTATGTCTGGTGTAGGCTGACTTTGGAGTTTTTGAGCGATAGTGATAGGTTAGTAGATTATACATGACATCGGGGCGGATCGCGGGTGACCCCTCGGGGATTATCTCGAGTGTTTTCGGACAGCGTGCTATCGGATCGGGGATTAGTTCGATTCGGTGTGACGCTATCGCGCCAGGTAGACGTTAGAAAATATTTATAGCTATGTAGTTGGGTGTCTGCTTAACGTTGTACCATAAATGAAGCATATGAGTAAAACAGTTAGAGATTACTGGTTAGTCTAAGCTGGTAGTGTAAATATGTTCCTCGGTGTTAGTGGTTCGCTATCTCTCTCTCTCTCTCTTTCTCTCTTTCTCTCTTTCTCTCTCTCTTTCTCTCTCTCTCTCTCTCTCTCTACTATTCCAGCCTAGATTTCCCGCCATTGAAACACTTACTCATTCTCTCCATTTATCCCTATCATCGCGCCTTCCTTCTCTCTCTCTCTCTCTCTCTCTCTCTCTCGCTTTCTCCCCTATCCTCTCTTAGACTTCTAACCTATCACTCCACCCTCCGCCTCTCCCTTTAGCTCCCCCGCCCTCCCTCATATTTTTAGCGTCCCTCCTATTGTAACACTTGATTATTCTCACCATTAATACATAGCATCTCGCCTTCTTTCTCATAGGCTTCTCTCGCTCTCTCTCTCTCTCTCTCTCTCTCTCTCTCTCGCTCTTCTAACCCCTACTAGACCTCTCTCCTACCATTCCACCTTTCTCTCTCTCTCTCTCTCTCTCTCTCTCTCTCTCTCTCTCTCTTTACCTCGCCTAGCGTTCCGCCTTCATTCGCATTTTTACCTTACCACCAGTGTAACACATTAATAACATTGAATATCAATTACAAAAAGACTTGAAATATCTACTTTTTAAAGAACCAATAAGATAAACATATGAAAAACGAAGGAATAATACACTCGACAAGGCTTAACAGACGTACTTTATACACATCACCATTAATACAACTGAAATTCCTTTAATGATAACCTATCACATCGCTATGAGCTAAGAGAAAAACAGAAAAAAAAAATTCAACTTACACCGTAAAATATTCCACTACAACACAGACCGCTAGACTGAACAGTACTATGAGAATAAACGTCCGTGAATCAAGCGCGCTTATAACACGAAGTCTCACATCCGACTAGTTTAAATATAATCTGGTAAATAAAAGTTGGACAACACTATTCCACCCTCGACTAACATCTAGGTTAACCAATCAGAGAAGAAGATTTCTATCGGACACCCATCAACGAAATGACTGACCTCTGGATTAACTAATCAGAGAAGAGGATTACTGTTATCGTGATAACCGACCTCATTTTCAACTTGAAGTGCTGTCGAGTCTGATGCATGGGTTACTTTAAATCGAGTCGGCCCCTGATACAATCCACCTAGCGGGCTAGAGGGGTCGTGGTTCGTGGTTCGGTAAGTCCGTGGTTCGTTAGTCCGTGGTTCGTGGGGTTGTGGTTCGTGGTTCGTTAGTTGAGGGTTCGTTAAGTCCGTGGTTCGTGGGGTTGTGGTTCGTGGTTCGTTAGTTGATGGTTCGTTAAGTCCATGGTTCGTAGGGGTTGTGGTTCGCGGTTCGTGAGTTGATGGTTCGTTAAGTTCGTGGTTTGTTACGTTCGTTGTTCGTGAGTTTGTGGTTCGTTAGTTGATGGTTCGTTAAGTCCGTGGTTCGTGGGGTTGTGGTTCGTGGTTCGTTAGTTGATGGTTCGTTAAGTCCATGGTTCGTGGTTCGTTAAGTCCATGGTTCGTGGGGTTGTGGTTCGTGGTTCGTGATTTGATGGTTCGTTAAGTCCATGGTTCGTGGGGTTGTGGTTCGTGGTTCGTGAGATGATGGTTCGTTAAGTCCGTGGTTCGTGGTTCGTGAGATGATGGTTCGTTAAGTCCGTGGTTCGTGGGGTTGTGGTTCGTGGTTCGTTAGTTGATGGTTCGTTAAGTCCATGGTTCGTGGGGTTGTGGTTCGCGGTTCGTGAGTTGAGGGTTCGGTAAGTCCGTGGTTCGTGGTTTGTTAAGTTCGTTGTTCGTGAGTTTGTGGTTTATTAAGTTTGTAGTTTGTTAAGTGCGTGGTTCGAGAGGTCGTGGGCAAGGGCAGAAACCTAAGAGGCAAGGTCAGAAACCTAGGAGGCAAGGGCAGAAACCTAGGAGGTAAAGGCAGAAACCTAGGAAGCAAAGGCTGAAAAACACTCGTACTGACTAAGGCTTCCAAGGTGTATTTGATTGTCGCCCTATTTTTGTCTGTATAACCTAATATATCACTTTCATTTAATCTATCGATAAACGTTTCAAAGTCATTTCTGTTGTTAACTAACAAGGGTTTGTCTAACCCTGTCACGTTATTTGAGCTTGTGTGTGAAAGTAACGCAGCCCCTGTGTCTCTCTATGTCTTAAAACTAGATGATGACTATAATTTTAGGTTACACAAATAACACGTGGATACTAAAAAAAAACAACTTTTCGAAAATAGGTTACTAAAGTAACATACTATAACATTAAAGATCTAAGATAACACTTACTTTTATGTGTTTGAAGGTACGAGACACATCCATCGGCAACAACTGTAAGCTTATGTCTGATTACAAGCTTCTCAGATATATACACTTGAAACCCTAGAGGTGTTACTAAAAATAGAACTGACCTCTGAGGCAATACCCGATGTGTTACTAAAAAGATTTTGACGTATGATGGCAACTTTATGAGTTTACCCCCTTATCATTTTTTTTAGGGTTACGCCCATGGAATCGATAAAAAGCGTTAATTTAGCACGCAGGCTTACCTAAAACTTTATTTTAGACATCCCCACACCAAAAATTTACTTAAAAATCACTTTTGAAATTGTTACCCCCTTACCATTTTTTAGGGTTACGCCCATGGAATTGATAAAAAATTGAAATATAACCTCAAGGCATACCCCAAACTTTATTTTAGACATCCCCATAACAAAGATTTACATTAAAAACCACTTTTAGGATTTTACCCCCTTACCATTTTTTAGGGTTACGCCACTGAAATCGATAAAAATCGTAAATTTAGCACGTAGACTTACCTAAAACTTTATTTTAGACATCCCCACACCAAAAATTAACTTAAAAATCACTTTTGAAAATGTAACCCCCCTTACCATTTTTTAGGGTTACGCCCCTGAAATCGATAAAAATCGTAAATTTAGCACGTAGACTTACCTAAAACTTTATTTTAGACATCCCCACACCAAAAATTAACTTAAAAATAACTTTTGAAAATGTAACCCCCCTTACCATTTTTGAGGGTTACGCACCTGAAATTGATAAAAAATTGAAATATAACCTCAAGGCATACTCCAAACATATTTTTTGACACCCCTACATATAAAACTCCATCAAAAAATCAACAAAAACTAGTAGTGGTATAGTGGATTTTTGAGCCGTTCATACTACGCAGATGCACGGTGCAGCACGTGCAATCGATAAAAAAATTGAAATATAACTGCAAGGCATACCCCAAACATAATATTTGACACCCCTACATATCAAACTCCATCAAAAAATCAACAAAAACTAGTAGTGGTATAGTGGTTTTTGAGCCGTTCATACTACGCAGATGCACGGTGCAGCACGTGCAATCGATAAAAAAATTGAAATATAACATCAAGGCATACCCCAAACATAATATTTGACACCCCTACATATCAAATTCCAACAAAAAAAACAACAACAAACTAGTAGTGGTAAGGGTTTTTGAGCCGTGCATACTACGCAGATGTACGGTGCAGCACGCGGTGCAGCACGTGCAATCGATAAAAAAATTGAAATATAACATCAAGGCATACCCCAAACATATTTTTTGACACCCCTACATATCAAATTTCAACAAAAAAACAACAAAAAAATAGTAGTAAGATGGGTGTTTTGAGCCGTGCATACTACGCAGATGTATCGTGCTGCACAACGAGATTGTGCTGTACGATACCTGCACGAAATGTTCAAATCCTTGCTCAAAACACCATCCTTACTACTATTTTTTTGTTGTTTTTTTGTTGAAATTTGATATGTAGGGGTGTCAAAAAATATGTTTGGGGTATGCCTTGATGTTATATTTCAATTTTTTTATCGATTGCACATGCTGCACCGCGTGCTGCACCGTACATCTGCGTAGTATGCACGGCTAAAAAACCCTTACCACTACTAGTTTGTTGTTGTTTTTTTTGTTGGAATTTGATATGTAGGGGTGTCAAATATTATGTTTGGGGTATGCCTTGATGTTATATTTCAATTTTTTTATCGATTGCACGTGCTGCACCGTGCATCTGCGTAGTATGAACGGCTCAAAAACCACTATACCACTACTAGTTTTTGTTGATTTTTTGATGGAGTTTGATATGTAGGGGTGTCAAATATTATGTTTGGGGTATGCCTTGCAGTTATATTTCAATTTTTTTATCGATTGCACGTGCTGCACCGTGCATCTGCGTAGTATGAACGGCTCAAAAACCACTATACCACTACTAGTTTTTGTTGATTTTTTGATGGAGTTTTATATGTAGGGGTGTCAAAAAATATGTTTGGAGTATGCCTTGAGGTTATATTTCAATTTTTTATCAATTTCAGGGGCGTAACCCTCAAAAATGGTAAGGGGGGTTACATTTTCAAAAGTGATTTTTAAGTTAATTTTTGGTGTGGGGATGTCTAAAATAAAGTTTTAGGTAAGTCTACGTGCTAAATTTACGATTTTTATCGATTTCAGGGGCGTAACCCTAAAAAATGGTAAGGGGGGTTACATTTTCAAAAGTGATTTTTAAGTTAATTTTTGGTGTGGGGATGTCTAAAATAAAGTTTTAGGTAAGTCTACGTGCTAAATTTACGATTTTTATCGATTTCAGTGGCGTAACCCTAAAAAATGGTAAGGGGGTAAAATCCTAAAAGTGGTTTTTAATGTAAATCTTTGTTATGGGGATGTCTAAAATAAAGTTTGGGGTATGCCTTGAGGTTATATTTCAATTTTTTATCAATTCCATGGGCGTAACCCTAAAAAATGGTAAGGGGGTAACAATTTCAAAAGTGATTTTTAAGTAAATTTTTGGTGTGGGGATGTCTAAAATAAAGTTTTAGGTAAGCCTGCGTGCTAAATTAACGCTTTTTATCGATTCCATGGGCGTAACCCTAAAAAAAATGATAAGGGGGTAAACTCATAAAATTGCCATCATACGTCAAAATTTTTTTAGTAACACATCGGGTATTGCCTCAGAGGTCAGTTCTATTTTTAGTAACACCTCTAGGGTTTCAAGTGTATATATCTGAGAAGCTTGTAATCAGACATACGCTTACAGTTTTTGCCGATGGATGTGTCTCGTACCTTCAAACACATAAAAGTAAGTGTTATCTTAGATCTTTAATGTTATAGTATGTTACTTTAGTAACCTATTTTCGAAAAGTTGTTTTTTTTTTTAGTATCCACGTGTTATTTGTGTAACCTAAAATTATAGTCATCATCTAGTTTTAAGACATAGAGAGACACAGGGGCTGCGTTACTTTCACACACAAGCTCAAATAACGTGACAGGGTTAGACAAACTCTTGTTAGTTAACAACAGAAATGACTTTGAAACGTTTATCGATAGATTAAATGAAAGTGATATATTAGGTTATACAGACAAAAATAGGGCGACAATCAAATACACCTTGGAAGCCTTAGTCAGTACGAGTGTTTTTCAGCCTTTGCTTCCTAGGTTTCTGCCTTTACCTCCTAGGTTTCTGCCCTTGCCTCCTAGGTTTCTGACCTTGCCTCTTAGGTTTCTGCCCTTGCCCACGACCTCTCGAACCACGCACTTAACAAACTACAAACTTAATAAACCACAAACTCACGAACAACAAACTTAACAAACCACGAACCACGGACTTACCGAACCCTCAACTCACGAACCGCGAACCACAACCCCACGAACCATGGACTTAACGAACCATCAACTAACGAACCACGAACCACAACCCCACGAACCACGGACTTAACGAACCATCAACTAACGAACCACGAACCACAACCCCACGAACCACGGACTTAACGAACCATCATCTCACGAACCACGAACCACGGACTTAACGAACCATCATCTCACGAACCACGAACCACAACCCCACGAACCACGGACTTAACGAACCATCAACTCACGAACCACGAACCACAACCCCACGAACCATGGACTTAACGAACCACGAACCACGGACTTAACGAACCATAAACTCACGAACCACAACCCCACGAACCATGGACTTAACGAACCACGAACCATGGACTTAACGAACCATCAACTAACGAACCACGAACCACAACCCACGAACCACGGACTTAACGAACCATCAACTAACGAACCACAAACTCACGAACAACGAACGTAACAAACCACGAACTTAACGAACCATCAACTCACGAACCGCGAACCACAACCCCTACGAACCATGGACTTAACGAACCATCAACTAACGAACCACGAACCACAACCCCACGAACCACGGACTTAACGAACCCTCAACTAACGAACCACGAACCACAACCCCACGAACCACGGAATTAACGAACCACGGACTTACCGAACCACGAACCACGACCCCTCTAGCCCGCTAGGTGGATTGTATCAGGGGCCGACTCGATTTAAAGTAACCCATGCATCAGACTCGACAGCACTTCAAGTTGAAAATGAGGTCGGTTATCACGATAACAGTAATCCTCTTCTCTGATTAGTTAATCCAGAGGTCAGTCATTTCGTTGATGGGTGTCCGATAGAAATCTTCTTCTCTGATTGGTTAACCTAGATGTTAGTCGAGGGTGGAATAGTGTCGTCCAACTTTTATTTACCAGATTATATTTAAACTAGTCGGATGTGAGACTTCGTGTTATAAGCGCGCTTGATTCACGGACGTTTATTCTCATAGTACTGTTCAGTCTAGCGGTCTGTGTTGTAGTGGAATATTTTACGGTGTAAGTTGAATTTTTTTTTCTGTTTTTCTCTTAGCTCATAGCGATGTGATAGGTTATCATTAAAGGAATTTCAGTTGTATTAATGGTGATGTGTATAAAGTACGTCTGTTAAGCCTTGTCGAGTGTATTATTCCTTCGTTTTTCATATGTTTATCTTATTGGTTCTTTAAAAAGTAGATATTTCAAGTCTTTTTGTAATTGATATTCAATGTTATTAATGTGTTACACTGGTGGTAAGGTAAAAATGCGAATGAAGGCGGAACGCTAGGCGAGGTAAAAGAGAGAGAGAGAGAGAGAGAGAGAGAGAGAGAAAGGTGGAATGGTAGGAGAGAAGTCTAGTAGGGGTTAGAAGAGCGAGAGAGAGAGAGAGAGAGAGAGAGAGAGAGCGAGAGAAGCCTATGAGAAAGAAGGCGAGATGCTATGTATTAATGGTGAGAATAATCAAGTGTTACAATAGGAGGGACGCTAAAAATATGAGGGAGGGCGGGGGAGCTAAAGGGAGAGGCGGAGGGTGGAGTGATAGGTTAGAAGTCTAAGAGAGGATAGGGGAGAAAGCGAGAGAGAGAGAGAGAGAGAGAGAGAGAGAGAAGGAAGGCGCGATGATAGGGATAAATGGAGAGAATGAGTAAGTGTTTCAATGGCGGGAAATCTAGGCTGGAATAGTAGAGAGAGAGAGAGAGAGAGAGAGAGAGAGAGAAAGAGAGAGAGAAAGAGAGAAAGAGAGAGAGAGAGAGAGATAGCGAACCACTAACACCGAGGAACATATTTACACTACCAGCTTAGACTAACCAGTAATCTCTAACTGTTTTACTCTTATGCTTCATTTATGGTACAACGTTAAGCAGACACCCAACTACATAGCTATAAATATTTTCTAACGTCTACCTGGCGCGATAGCGTCACACCGAATCGAACTAATCCCCGATCCGATAGCACGCTGTCCGAAAACACTCGAGATAATCCCCGAGGGGTCACCCGCGATCCGACCCGATGTCATGTATAATCTACTAACCTATCACTATCGCTCAAAAACTCCAAAGTCAGCCTACACCAGACATAAACAGGTCACTTCCGGGGTCACCAGGACTAGCGGTCAACATCCCGACACGAAATGTCACGGTTAACTCCCCCTGCGCCGCACGCTTTATGCGCGCCGCGCGCCGCCCTATATATCTTTGTTAATTTAGCGCCACAATTCGGGTCAAATCCTTCCTGATATACTACTAGCATCCGTCAGTCATAGTTGACTATATTAGCATCCGTCAGTCATAGTTGACTTTAGTAGCATCCGTCAGTCATAGTTGACTATAGTAGTCTCCGTCAGTCATAGTTGACTATAGTAGTCTCCGTCAGTCATAGTTGACTATAGTAGCTTCCGTTAGTCACAGTTGACTATAGTAGTCACCGTCAGGCACAGTGGACTATAGTAGCCTCCGTCAGTCACAGTTGACTATTGTAACCTCCGTCAGTCACAGTTGACTATAGTAGCCTCCGTCAGTCACAGTTGACTATAGTAGTCTCCGTCAGTCACAGTTCACTATAGTAGCCTCCGTCAGTCACAGTTGACTATAATAGCCTCCGTAAGTCAAAGTTGACTAGAGTAGCCCCCGTCAGTCACAGTTGACTATAGTAGCCTCCGTCAGTCATAGTTGACTATAGTAGCCTCCATCAGTCACAGTTGACTATAGTAGTCTCCGTCAGTCACATTTGACTATAGTAGCCTATGTCAGTTATAGTTGACTATATTAGCATCCGTCAGCCATAGTTGACTATAGTAGCCTCCGTCAGTCATAGTTGAATATAGTAGCCTCCATCCGTTAGTCATAGTTGACTATAGTAGCCTCCGTCAGTCATAGTTGTCTATAGTAGCCTCCGTCAGTCACAGTTGACTATAGTAGCCTCCGTCAGTCACAGTTGACTATAGTAGTCACCGTCAGGCACAGTGGACTATAGTAGCCTCCGTCAGTCATAGTTGACTATAGTAGCCTCCGTCAGTCATAGTTGACTATAGTAGCCTCCGTCAGTCACAGTTGACTATAGTAGTCTCCGTCAGTCATAGTTGACTATAGTAGACTCCGTCAGTCACAGTTGACTATAATAGCCTCCGTAAGTCATAGTTGACTAGAGTAGCCTCCGTCAGTCGGAGTTGACTATAGTAGCCTCCGTCAGTCATAGTTGACTATAGTAGCCTCCTTCAGTCACAGTTGACTATAGTAGTCTCCGTCAGTCATAGTTGACTATAGTAGCCTCTGTTAGTCATAATTGACTATATTAGCATCCGTCAGCCATAGTTGACTATATGGGCCTCCGTCACTCATAGTTGAATATAGTAGCCTCCATCCGTTAGTCATAGTTGACTATAGTAGCCTCCGTCAGTCATAGTTGACTATAGTAGCCTCCGTCAGTCATAGTTGACTATAATAGACTCCGTCAGTCATAGTTGACTATGGTAAACTCCGTCAGTCATAGTTGACTATAGTAGCCTCCGTCAGTCATAGTTGACTATAGTAGCCTCCATCAGTCATAGTTGACTATAGTATACTCCGCCAGTTATAGTTGACTATAGTAGCTTCCGTCAGTCATAGTTGACTGTAGTAGCCTCCGTCCGTCATAGTTGATTATAGTAGCCTCCGTCCGTCATAGCTGACTATAGTAGCCTTCGTCAGTCATATTTGACTATAGTAGCCTCCGTCAGTCATAGTTGACTATAGCAGCCTTCGTCAGTCATAGTTGACTATAGTCGCCTCCGTCAGTCATAGTTGACTATAGTAGCCTCCGTCATCATAGTTGACTATAGTAGCCTTCGTCAGTCACAGTTGACTATAGTAGCCTTCGTCAGTCATAGTTGACTATAGTAGCCTCCGTCAGTCATAGTTGACTATAGTAGCCTCCGTCAGTCATAGTTGACTATAGTAGCCTTCGTCAGTCATAGTTGACTATAGTCGCCTCCGTCAGTCATAGTTGACTATAGTCGCCTCCGTCAGTCAAAGTTGACTATAGTAGCCTCCGTCAATCACAGTTGACTATAGTAGCCTTCGTCAGTCATAGTTGACTATAGTCGCCTACGTCAGTCATAGTTGACTATAGCAGCCACCGTCAGTCATAGTTGACTATAGTAGCCTCCGTCAATCACAGTTGACTATAGCAGCCTTCGTCAGTCACAGTTGACTATAGTAGCCTCCGTCAGTCATAGTTGACTATAGCAGCCTTCGTCAGTCATAGTTGACTATAGTAGCCTCTGCCAGTCATAGTTGACTATAGTAAACTCCGTCAGTCATAGTTAACTATAGTCGCCTCCGTCAGTCACAGTTGACTATAGTCGCCTCCGTCAGTCATAGTTGACTATCGTAAACTCCGTCATTCATAGTTGACTATAGTCGCCTCCGTCAGTCACAGTTGACTATAGTCGCCTCCGTCAGTCATAGTTGACTATAGTAGCCTCCGTCAGTCATAGTTGACTATAGTCGCCTCCGTCAATCATAGTTGACTATAGTCGCTTCCGTCAATCATAGTTGACTATAGTCGCCTCCGTCAGTCATAGTTGACTATGGATTTTGCAGCGCCCCTAGAAAATGTTTTTTTTTTTCCTTTGCAGAATATTCTTTGTTTCTATGAATGTACCAGCTTTTTGCTTCAATTGGAGCTTCAGAGTATTTTTCCAATGACGGCTATGCAATGTCTTCCTAGGCTGCAAAGTTTACGTTCAGAGTCTTTAAGTCATGTTTACACACGTCTACAAATCTTTGTTTTGAGAGATCCATAGTTCTTTTGCCATTTGCTAGTTGTCCTTAAAGTATATCTTTTGGTGTGCGGCCATCTTTCATACATTGCAAGTGGACATTCCAGCGTGACCTACTTTGTTTGAGCAGTGTGTACATGTTCGGGTCGCCTGTGCGAGTGGTCTTTCACAGAAACGAGAATTTACTTCATGTCTCGACCATGTTTTACACATTTAGATTACCTTGAGCTCTCTCCCAAAGTACATTTTCTAACATTAATGTTGAGAAAAAAATATAAAAAAGGTTTAACATAAAATACCACATCAGACACATATTATCACACATTGTTAAAAGCATGAGAAATTATCTCATATTTAAAATATCAGAAATCAAACAAGTTCTTTTTACATTAAATTTGAATGAAGTTATACTTTGAAGCCATGATAATTGTGACAAATTGTTTTACTACAATAATACCTATCGAATTCATGAGCATCAATTGAGTTATTTGCGGGTCATCATCATTGCACTCCGAACATGTCCATAGGTGCTCAGATCCCCTCCTCAGCAATTCCCCAAGTGTCCAGCGACTGACGACTCCAGTTCTATGTTGGTTGATAAGTCTTCTTACACGGCTACTAAGTTTCTCATTTCTGGCTGTGCCCATCTTAACTCCCATTTCCATCATCCGAAGAAGTGACGTGGATCTGTGTTTGTCGAAGTCCTGTGCTCTTCCCACATCTCGGGTGGGCATTGATGATGCCCGCCCGATCCATTGGTTGCCCGTCCTCAACGACAGTGCAGCTAGCCAACCTGTCCGCACTTTCATTTTCCCCGTACTCCCGCATGTCCAGGTACATAGACAAAGGTGACCTTACATATTTTGGACTTCTGCAATGACTCTACCCATTGCATGCGTACAGAGCCTGCCTCCACTTTTTTTTATCATGCTCATCGAATCACTCAGTATAACACCCAATATTACCACATATAAAACTCAAAATTACCAAAAACACCGAAGAAAAATTCAACCCAAAAAAAACGTAATACATACATAAACATCTGTGACACAAATTCTTAAATTAAGACGATTATAAATTATAGATTTGGTAGGGTAAAGACCAACTGAAATTGAGACCTAGTAGAAGATAACTGCAACAATTTTGTAGAAAGAACAGTGCGATATTTTGCAATACGCTATTAAAATACAAGAATTTCAACATTAAAATAACATACAGACGATCCCAGTGAATGGAGAAATGAAAGA
>JAVIAB010000046.1:41671390-41751390 GCA_032433765.1 Megaustenia siamemsis
TATTCAACCATCAATGAGTTAATCATGTCTCATATCTTTATGTGTGTATGTGTTTAGTCATATCTCATAGAACTATCCAGAAATCTCCGAAAATTTCTGTATAGGCGGCCATTGAAAATAAGGGAGGAAACTCGCGTGCTAAGACGCCGATTCAAGTCTCGTGCTTTACTTTCCCTTATAATATTATTTCTGATTCTCTCTTTTCTGGTCACTCCAAGCGCTTTTCTCACACATATCATCTCTGCAGTGACAAGCTTCTTTTATTCTTGGTCGCAAGTGACCAATGTTTGACATTTATAGCACAATATCATCAAGTGCCGAGCCAGCTGGCTTAGGTGATCATGTCTCTCCACAATTTTCAATCTCGACAGTTATTTATCATTTCTATTGTTGACCTTCTGCCAAACCATTCGCTTAATTAAGCTTTCTGGTATTTTTTTTCTTTGCTTTCCTCTATATCTTCGTCCCTCAATTTTTCCAGTTGCTACTATATATTCCAGTTGTTCGCTTGTCATTACATGGCCACAAAATGATGAATAGCACAACATGGGAATCAATATACTATGTATAAGATGTTTCTTGGTGGTAATAGATATTGCTTTGTGTTGAAAGATAGGGGATAACTAACCAAATATTTGTTTTTCACCAAACATCTATTTGGTTATCAATGTTACCATCTTCAGAGAATGTTTTCCAGAACATGTTTAATGTTTGTTACTTCTTTTATAAATTCATGTTCTTTAGCAATGTTTAATGTCTACTTTTGTCCTCTTATTGATATGGCTTAAGTTTGTTTTCACTACTTAATTTCCTTGTTATTCATTTTACATTCTTCATTCAAGGACAAAGAGAGAAAATATGGATAGCTTGATGTCATGGCATGGAAAACAGTCAACAACAGAACTGATACGATGAACTTTAGATAGAAGATTGTGGAGGGGCATGAACGACTACGCCAACCGGTATGGCACATGCTGATGATGATTCAAGGACAACATGTGTTAACGTTTTGTTTTTTTTAAATGAAATAACCGAATCCTACTTTTCTAAAAGAAAGGCGACACTGGCGTAATGCTGACCACTTTACTATTAATGTTGCAAATAGTGAAACAAGTTAGCAATAACTAAGTTAAAATTAAAATATGTCTTCGTACAGAACATGGCGTGACAGGTTCTCTTCTCTTCGTGAAATGTTTTACACGAGCGTGTCATTTCTTATCACGTTTCTTCATCTGAATCAGGCGGATTTGGTGGTCTAGAGAAAGGACGTTCTGGACAGAATCGTCTCTGGTTCGTTCACAACAACAAGAGGGGGCTTTCATAAAAAAGAAAATTAGAATCCTTGGGTTAATCGTGTTTTTTTTTAACTCCTCAGGTCTCTGGGATCTGATGCCTAGTCCACTCTGGGTAGTACGATCCGATGTCTAGTACATTCTAAGTAGTGAAATTCGATGTCTAGTCCACTCTGGGTAATTAAATCCGATGACTAGTCCACTCTGGGTAGTGAGATCCGATGTCTAGTCCATTCTGAGTAGTGAGATCCGATGTCTAGTCAACTCTAAGTAGTGAGATCCGATGTCTAGTCGACTCTAGGTAGTGAGATCCGCTGTCTAGTCCACTCTAGGTAGTGAGATCCGATGTCTAGTCCACTCTGGGTAGTGAGATCCGATGTCTAGTCCACTCTGGGTAGTGAGATCCGATGTCTAGTCCACTCTAGGTAGTGAGATCCGATGTCTAGTCCACTCTAGGTAGTGAGATCCGATGTCTAGTCTACTCTGGGTTGTGAGATCCGATGTCTAGTCCACTCTAGGTAGTGAGATCCGATGTCTAGTCCACTCTAAGTTGTGAGATCCGATGTCTAGTCCACTCTAGGTAGTGAGATCCGATGTCTAGTCCACTCTAGGTAGTGAGATCCAATGTCTAGTCGGGTGAAGGCACCCGTGCATGTTAAAGAAGCCTTGGCAGGTAAATTAGAAAGGAGTAGGCTGAGAAAGACCACTGACTTGGAAAACAAATGTTGAGTGAATTAAGTCGTGCCCAGGATTGATGTATTGTTGAGTGAATTAAGTCGTGCCCAGGATTGATGTACTGTTGAGTGAATTAAGTCGTGCCCAGGATTGATGTATTGTTGAGTGAATTAAGTCGTGCCCAGGATTGATGTATTTTGAGTGAATTAAGTCGTGCCCATTGATGTATTGTTGAGTGAATTAAGTCGTGCCCAGGATTGATGTATTTGGCCTAAAGGCGCAAATATTGCGACTTTGTCGTAAACTAGTTACGCACGCATCCACGTGAACTTCGCGTTGGACGCTAACTAGAAGTTTGAATCAATGTGAAGTCTTAGTTTGAATCAACTGTGAAGTCTTAGTTTGAATCAACTGTGAAGTCTTAGTTTGAATCAACTGTGAAGTCTTAGTTTGAATCAACTGTGGAGTCTTAGTTTGAATCAACTGTGAAGTCTTAGTTTGAATCAACTGTGAAGTCTTAGTTTGAATCAACTGTGAAGTTTTAGTTTGAATCAACTGTGAAGTCTTAGTTTGAATCAACTGTGAAGTCTTAGTTTGAATCAACTGTGAAGTCTTAGTTTGAATCAACTGTGAAGTTTTAGTTTGAATCAACTGTGAAGTCTTAGTTTGAATCAACTGTGAAGTCTTAGTTTGAATCAACTGTGAAGTTTTAGTTTGAATCAACTGTGAAGTTTTAGTTTGAATCAACTGTGAAGTCTTAGTTTGAATCAACTGTGAAGTTTTAGTTTGAATCAACTGGGAAGTCTTAGTTTGAATCAACTGTGAAGTCTTAGTTTGAATCAACTGTGAAGTTTTAGTTTCAATCAACTGTGAAGTCTTAGTTTGAATTAACTGTGAAGTTTTAGTTTGAATCAACTGTGAAGTTTTAGTTTGAATCAACTGTGAAGTTTTAGTTTGAATCAACTGTGAAGTCTTAGTTTGAATCAACTGGGAAGTCTTAGTTTGAATCAACTGGGAAGTCTTTGCTTAAATCAACTGTGAAGTCTTAGTTTGAATCAACTGGGAAGTCTCAGTTTGAATCAACTGGGAAGTCTTACTTCCTCTTTCCTTCATCATTTGCCTTTCAGCGCCGAGGGGAGATATTATTTGAAGTGTTTGGCTCTTTTACTAGCTTCTACAGTTATGTTTCCTAGTGTTTCTAATGATTGATTCATCTTTTTCGTGATCGCTTCTTGAGTATGGTGTTCACGCAACGTTTATTGAAGTTTCGTTGTATTATTTCTTGGCCTTTTTGTCTTTTCACGCGCCAACTATTATATCTATTGTTTAGTTATGTATTCTATGGCGGAAATTGTTCCTACTTTTTTCCTCTCATTTCTCCATTTATGGTCTATCTCACTCAGGCACTTAATCTCACAAAATCTGAGACCAAAAAAAAATAAATAAATAAATGAAAATTGGTTCCCTCCACGACTAAGGGTGTAACAAGTAAAAATTAAAGTAAAGAGCCCCATCACGCCAAGTGGCGTATAGGGAATATGGTGTTAGTGACCATAAATTTTACAGACCTTCGGCACATGATTTTTGGGGTAGTGTGGTCGGTATTACGCCCGTGCCGCTTTACTTTCCCAGAAAAATCCGGTACCCATTTAAGGCTGGGTGAACCCGGAAGCCGTCGGTTGGGATCGAACCCTACCTCTTGTCCTTTGTAGTCCAGTTCACTAACCACAGAGCTATCGCGACTCTATCGCGACTCCCTGGGTGTAACAAGGGTATGACAAAGTTATGTTTCATCTGTTTCGTATAGGACTTGGCAGTCAATCTCATGAATAAAATTGGTTACTTCTACAAATAAGTGGGAATGAGGGATGTGGAGTTAATGCTCATTTTTTCCATGATCAGTCGTCCACTTTATGGTCAGTATCACGCCAGGCCGTAACTTAAGACTAATGTTACTTTAAAAAAATAAATCAGTTGAACAATTTAAGACTTTTATTTTCCTTTTTTTTTCTTTCGCCAGCTTTTACCTCTGACGAAGTCCCTAGAGACTAGGAACTAAATTTTGCGTGTTATTCCATTTTTCCCTGGCAGCTTTGTGCACAAGGGTCCCTCACCGCACAGGCAGACAACTCCGACTTCGGAGGTACTCATATTTTTTCTGTCCATGAGTAATTGACGTTTCAAGCCGGGCCTTGCTGCTGAGACCAGGGGTGGTTGCCGCAGAGAGAAATCATAAATAAAAATCCCAACCGGTGTAGCCGTGATTTGAAACCACAGTCTCTCTGTCTCGAGGCCGGCGTCTTGCCTCGAGACCAACCAGTCCCACTAATTTAAGACTTGAACCATGCGTTTCAGAGCGTAACGAGCACTTCACCCTTGGTCTACCACTGAACCTTCTTCCATCTCCTCTGATATTATCTGTTTTGCATGATATAGAATCTATCAGCATTCTTTTCATTTGATCAATCCATTTAATGTGTTATCTCTATGTCATCATCACGAGCCATACCGGTTGGCATAGGCGATCATGTCCTTCCACAATCTTCTATCTACAGTGCATCGTATCTGTTCTGCTGTTGACTGCTTTCCATGCCCTCACACCAAGCTATCCAGTATTTTCTCTCTGTGTCGTCCGCGATCTCTCTTTCCTTTTAGTTTGCAAGTTGTAACCAAGTATTCCAACTTTCCTCTTCTCATAATGTGCCCGAAAAATGTTGGTTGCTTCTTTTTGATGTTTTTTAAGAGCTCCCTGTTTGCGTTGGCCTTTGTGAGAACTTCCTCATTGGTCTTTTTAACTATCCAGGGAACTTTCAACATTCTTTTGAGAAATCCCATCTCTGTGGCCTCTAATCGTCTTTTCATTTGTTTGTCTGCTGTTCATGATTCGCTTCCATAGGTTAGGATTGGTTTTATATAGCACCGATGAGCTCTCTTTCTCATTTCTATTGACTATTTCTATTATGTTGCATAAGATATTTTTCATTTTCTGATATCTCTGTGTAGTTCTGAATTAAATCAATGTTCAATGTCTCAACCCATATAGACTCTACAGAAACATATTACAAATACTTATAATTACAATATTATGACATTTTTATCCAAACAAACAAAGTTATTACATAATATATTCATGGCATCATATTAATATATTTTTCTCATAATTCCTCACAATTTTCAATCCTTTCTAATTTTACATTAACTCGTCAACATGATTGAAATGAAACATACCTTTCTATTATTTCAATGCAACTTCAATTTAATTCCCATTTGTTACACTTTAAACAGTTACATTGCGGTTCATTATCCGTAACATTTAATGTAATAGAGTTTCCACATTTCTTCTTTAAATATTTCATACTGTAATTTCACTTGAAAACAAAAAATGTTTTATTTTATTATTTATTTAAGCTGTAATTCATAATTATTCATTGGAAATCATCAATAAGATGAATTCAGCCTTTTTGTTGGCTGCTTGCGTAATTGTAGTGTCGAAATCAAACAAGAGACGCCATACAATAACAGCAGCGGTTCTTAACCTTTCATAATGACGGACTGACTGTAGCAAGATCTAAATGCAGGTCTGGTGTCCCGAAGCAGTTAAAATATAATTTAAAACTATAAATGGGAGCCGCGTTAGCTCAGTGGTAAGTGAACTGGACTACGAAGGACAAGAGGTAGGGTTCGATCCCACCGACGGCTTTAGGTTCACCAAGCCTTTAATGGGTACCGGATTTTTTTCTGGGAAAGTAAAGCGGCACGGGCGTAATACCGACCATATTACAACAAAAACAACTGGAAAATATTGAACCACTGGGAAAGGTGGGGGTCCAAGAGACAGAATGAAGAAAAGAGAAAAAAATACCAGACAGCTTAAGTTAATCTTTCTATCTATTGTCCTTTCGAACCGAAGACGGCACATAGGGCAGAACCACAATCATAAAAACAGAAACCTTGCGTGCCAAAATGGCACATATTGCAGAGATCACTGCTTCTAAACTCTATGACTTAAGATAATGGCTTGGCAAAATGTCAACAACAGAAAAGACAAATAAACCTGTCCAAAGTTGTGGAGTGACATGATCACCTACCCCAGCAATCATGGTACTTGATGATGATGATGTATAGTTTACTTCAACGAAAAGATGGGATACATAGTTTAGTTTTCCAGCTTGATGGGTTACAAAGATTACGATAACGGTTAGATGGTCAACATTGTTTAGGTTAGCATCTAAATGGTCTACATTGTTTAGGTTAGCATCTAAATGGTCTACATTGTTTAGGTTAGCATCTAAATGGTCTACATTGTTTAGGTTAGCATCTAAATGGTCTACATTGTTTAGGTTAGCATCTAAATGGTCTACATTGTTTAGGTTAGCATCTAAATGGTCTACATTGTTTAGGTTAGCATCTAAATGGTCTACATTGTTTAGGTTAGCATCTAAATGGTCTACATGTTTAGTTAGCATCTAAATTGTCTACATAGTTTAGGTTAGCATCTAGATGTTCTACATAGTTTAGGTTAGTATCTAGATGTTCTACATAGTCTAGGTTAGCATCTGGATGTTCTACATAGTTTAGGTTAGCATCTAGATGTTCTACATAGTTTAGGTTAGCATCTAAATGGTCTACATAGTTTAGGTTAGCATCTAAATGGTCTACATTGTTTAGGTTAGCATCTAAATGGTCTACATTGTTTAGGTTAGCATCTAAATGGTCTACATTGTTTAGGTTAGCATCTAAATGGTCTACATTGTTTAGGTTAGCATCTAGATGGTCTACATAGTTTAGGTTAGCATCTAGATTGTCTACATAGTTTAGGTTAGCATCTAGATGTTCTACATAGTTTAGGTTAGTATCTAGATGTTCTACATAGTTTAGGTTAGCATCTGGATGTTCTACATAGTTTAGGTTAGCATCTAAATGGTCTACATAGTTTAGGTTAGCATCTAAATGGTCTACATAGTTTAGGTTAGCATCTAAATGGTCTACATAGTTTAGGTTAGCATCTAAATGGTCTACATTGTTTAGGTTAGCATCTAATGGTCTACATTGTTTAGGTTAGCATCTAAATTGTCTACATAGTTTAGGTTAGCATCTAGATGTTCTACATAGTTTAGGTTAGTATCTAGAAGTTCTACATAGTCTAAGTTAGCATCTGGATGTTCTACATAGTTTAGGTTAGCATCTAGATGTTCTACATAGTTTAGGTTAGCATCTAGATGTTCTACATAGTTTAGGTTAGTATCTAGATGTTCTACATAGTTTAGGTTAGCATCTAGATGTTCTACATAGTTTAGGTTAGCATCTAAATGGTCTACATTGTTTAGGTTAGCATCTGATGTTCTACATAGTTTAGGTTAGCATCTAAATGGTCTACATAGTTTAGGTTACCATCTAAATGGTCTACATAGTTTAGGTCAGCATCTAAATTGTATACATAGTCTAGGTTAGCATCTAAATGGTCTACATAGTTTAGGTTAGCATCTAGGTTGTCTACATAGTTTAGGTTAGCATCTAAATGGTCTACATAGTTTAGGTTAGCATCTAGATGGTCTACATAGTTTAAGTTAGCATCTAAATGGTCTACATTGTTTAATTTAGTATCTAAATGGTCTACATAGTTTAGGTTAGCATCTACGTTGTCTACATAGTTTAGGTTAGCATCTAGGTTGTCTACATTGTTTAGGTTAGCATCTAAATGGTCTACATTGTTTAGGTTAGCATCTAAATGGTCTACATTGTTTAGGTTAGCATCTAAATGGTCTACATTGTTTAGGTTAGCATCTAAATTGTCTATATAGTTTAGGTTAGCATCTAGATGTTCTACATAGTTTAGGTTAGTATCTAGATGTTCTACATAGTCTAAGTTAGCATCTGGATGTTCTACATAGTGGGGTTAGCATCTAGATGTTCTACATAGTTTAGGTTAGCATCTAAATGGTCTACATAGTTTAGGTTAGCATCTAAATGGTCTACATTGTTTAGGTTAGCATCTAAATGGTCTACATTGTTTAGGTTAGCATCTAAATTGTCTACATAGTTTAGGTTAGCATCTAGATGTTCTACATAGTTTAGGTTAGTATCTAGAAGTTCTACATAGTCTAAGTTAGCATCTGCATGTTCTACATAGTTTAGGTTAGCATCTAGATGTTCTACATAGTTTAGGTTAGCATCTAGATGTTCTACATAGTTTAGGTTAGTATCTGGATGTTCTACATAGTTTAGGTTAGCATCTAGATGTTCTACATAGTTTAGGTTAGCATCTAAATGGTCTACATAGTTTAGGTTAGCATCTGATGTTCTACATAGTTTAGGTTAGCATCTAAATGGTCTACATAGTCTAGGTTACCATCTAAATGGTCTACATAGTTTAGGTCAGCATCTAAATTGTATACATAGTCTAGGTTAGCATCTAAATGGTCTACATAGTTTAGGTTAGCATCTAGGTTGTCTACATAGTTTAGGTTAGCATCTAAATGGTCTACATAGTTTAGGTTAGCATCTAGATGGTCTACATAGTTTAAGTTAGCATCTAAATGGTCTACATTGTTTAATTTAGTATCTAAATGGTCTACATAGTTTAGGTTAGGATCTACGTTGTCTACATAGTTTAGGTTAGCATCTAGGTTGTCTACATAGTTTAGGTTAGCATCTAAATGGTCTACATTGTTTAAGTTAGCATCTAAATGGTCTACATTGTTTAAGTTAGCATCTAGGTTGTCTACATAGTTTAGGTTAGCATCTAGGTTGTCTTCATAGTTTAGGTTAACATCTAGGTTGTCTACATAGTTTAGGTTAGCATCTAGGTTGTCTACATAGTTTAGGTTAGCATCTAAATGGTCTACGTTGTTTAAGTTAGCATCCAAAAGGTCTACATAGCTTAGGTTAGCATCTAACTGGTCCACATAGCTTAGGTTAGCATCTAAATGGTCTACATAGCTTAGGTTAGCATCTAGATGGTCTACATAGTTTAGTTAGCATCTAGATGGGCCGCATAGCTTTGTCTAGCAACCAGATGTGTTGCATTATCAAATAGCAGACGGGCTACCTAGTTTAGTCGAACAGCTGGATGGAATGAATATATTAGTGTAGCAGCTAGATGGGCTGCATGGTTTAATCTAATAGCTATGTGGGTTGTATAGTTTAGCATAATATATATTCGTGGGCTGTATAGTTTAGTCTAATAGCTATGTGGGTTGTATAGTTTGTATAACTGCTATGTGGGCTGCATATTTAGTCAATAGCTATGTGGGTTGCATAGTTTAATCTAATAGATATGTGGAGTGTATATTTTAGTCAAATAGCTGTGTGGGCTATATAGTTTAGTCTAATAGCTATGCGAACTGCATAGTTTAGCCAAATAGCTATAGGGTCTGCATAGTTGAGTCAAATAGCTATGTGGGCTGCATAATTTAGTCACACAGCCATATGGGCTGTATAGTTTAGTCACACATCTATATAGGTTGTATAGTTTAGTCACACAGTTATATGGGCTGTATAGTTTAGTCACACAGTTATATGGGCTGTATAGTTTAGTCACATAGCTATATGGCCTGTATAGTTTAGTCACACAGTTATATGGGCTGTATAGTTTAGTCACACAGCTATATGGACTGTATAGTTTAGTCACACAGCTATATAGGCTGTATAGTTTAGTCACACAGCTATATAGACTGTATGTTCCTTGACAAACCGAATACTTGTCGATGTTCTCTTGACAAACTGAACACTTGTCGATGTTCTCTTGACAAACTGAACACTTGTCGATGTTCTCTTGAAGCAAGATGTAACTTGAAGCTGTATGACCGAATATTAAATGACTGAAGACTGAACGACCCTTATACATTGGATCCTTTTTCTTTTATTTTCTTTTCTATTCACATCTTGTTACAATGCGGTCATTTTTAATTTGCAACACACTCATGCTATTAGCATTATCTATTCTCCCTATTTCATTCTCTTGACTACAAATAATCTATTTTACTATTTTGTGGCCGTTATCCTACTTTGGTACGTTCCCATCGAACGCACCACCCTGATCTATCTATCCTTATCTATCGGCCTATTTACACCGTATTCTTCTGGTTCATCTGCTAATCTCTAACTGTCCATTCTGTCGCTCTTGAGCCTCCAATACTACTTCGCTTGGATTCCCGTTATGACTATCTCTATGTCTACTATCTCTGAGTCTACTTCTGTGCTTCCTCCGGTTGCCAATCTATGGTTCTGTCTGTCTTCTCTCTTCTGCCGTCAGGCTCTACTTCGTCTGTTGTGTTTCATCTCTACATCTTTTCTCTTCGACGTCCAATGTCTAACCTATATCAGCCGTTAATCCTCAGCTTGTCCATGACTGTACATCCTCTCTTCCCGACGTCCAATGTCTAACTCCATTTCAGCCGTTAATCCTCAGCTTGTCCATGACTGTACATCCTCTCTTCCCGACGTCCAATGTCTAACCTATATCAGCCGTTAATCCTCAGCTTGTCCATGACTGTACATCCTCTCTTCCCGACGTCCAATGTCTAACCTATATCAGCCGTTAATCCTCAGCTTGTCCATGACTGTACATCCTCTCTTCCCGACGTACAATGTCTAACCTATATCAGCCGTTAATCCTCAGCTTGTCCATGACTGTACATCCTCTCTTCCCGACGTCCAATGTCTAACTCCATTTCAGCCGTTAATCCTCAGCTTGTCCATGACTGTACATCCTCTCTTCCCGACGTCCAATGTCTAACTCCATTTCAGCCGTTAATCCTCAGCTTGTCCATGACTGTACATCCTCTCTTCCCGACGTCCAATGTCTAACCTATATCAGCCGTTAATCCTCAGCTTGTCCATGACTGTACATCCTCTCTTCCCGACGTCCAATGTCTAACCTATATCAGCCGTTAATCCTCAGCTTGTCCATGACTGTACATCCTCTCTTCCCGACGTCCAATGTCTAACCTATATCACCGTTAATCCTCAGCTTGTACATGACTGTACATCCTCTCTCTTCGGCTGCCAATGTCTCTCTGAATTTTCTTCTTAATCTCCTAACAACCGTTTCTATCCCCACGTCACACAAATTCCGTCATGGATTCCCATTTCGTCATTTCTTCTTCAGTATACTTCTGTGCCTAATCTTTTCTTCCCAATCCTTCATCTCTTAGTGTGCAATTCTCGGTCATACTATTTCCCTGCTATACACCTCACTCCCAACCTGTGCTGGTCGTTGCCACAACTAACGACCCTTCCCTTCTATCTATACATTCCCTGCTATATGTATAGTTTAGTCACACAGCTATATGGGCTGTATAGTTTAGCCACACATCTATATGGGCTGTATAGTTTAGTCACACAGCTATATAGACTGTATAGTTTAGTCACACAGCTATATAGACTGTATAGTTTAGTCACACAGCTATATGGGATGTATAGTTTAGTCACACAGCTATATGGGCATTATAGTTTAGTCACACAGCTATATGGCCTGTATAGTTTAGTCACACAGCTATATGGGCTGTATAGTTTAGTCACACAGCTATATAGGTTGTATAGTTTAGTCACACAGCTATATGGGCTGTACAGTTGCATAAATGTTAAAGGCGATAAAATAATGAACAGAACTGAGTTCACTTTAACAATTTACATTTCTTTATGATTTACCAAAATATGCCTGAAGAAAAAAAACCCGTGATCAAAACGAACTGTTATCAGTATGTAAAAGCTCACATTGTTAACTGCATGTAAAAGCTCACATTGTTAACTGCATGTAAAAGCTCACATTGTTAACTGCATGTAAAAGCTCACATTGTTAACTGCATGTAAAAGCTCACATTGTTAACTGCATGTAAAAGCTCACATTGTTAACTGCATGTAAAAGCTCACATTGTTAACTGCATGTAAAAGATCACATTGTTAACTGCATGTAAAAGCTCACATCGTTAACTGCATGTAAAAGCTCACATCGTTAACTGCATGTAAAAGCTCACATTGTTAACTATATGTAAAAGCTCACATTGTTAACAGCATGTAAAAGCTCACATTGTTAACTGCATGTAAAAGCTCACATTGTTAACTGCATGTAAAAGCTCACATTGTTAACTGCATGTAAAAGCTCACATTGTTAACTGCATGTAAAAGCTCACATTGTTAACAATAATTTTCACGGTTTGACTGTTTTATTCTCGTTACTTTCGAACAATTAGAGATCACCAACGCATTTTGCTATCTTGCTATGCCATCATCATCATGCCCGGCGTCCGCGCAGTGTATATGCTAATCTGAAACACAGTTTCTTCTATATTTTGATTTGGTGATAAATGTCCTGATAGTTTCAATCCATGTCTGCAACGCACGTATCCTGGAGATACTTGTCTTAATAGGACAATTAAAAAAAGTAAAATACTCCCGTCACGCCAAGTGGCGTATATGGATATGGTGTTAGTGACCATACATTTTACAGACCTTCAGCACATGATTTTTGGGGCAATGTGGTCGGTATTACGCCCGTGCCGCTTTACTTTCCCAGAAGAAAATCCGGTACCCATTAAAGGGTGAACCGGAAGCCGTCGGTTGGGATCGAACCCTGCCTCTTGTCCTTTGTAGTCCAGTTCACTAACCACTGAGCTATCGCGGCTCCGTTAATAGGACAATACAGATACACAATTTATTCCCAAGTTGTGATCATTACTCTATGCTATAGTCACAAATGGGAGCCACGATAGCTCAGTGGTTAGTGAACTAGACTACAACAGACAAGAGGTAGGGTTCGATCCTGATCGACGGCTTCCGTGTTCACCCAGCCTTAAATTGCTACAGGATGTTTTTCTTAGCCCAAAAATAATGGCTAATGGTCTGTAAAAATGATGGTCACTAACTCCATATTCCCTCTACACCACTTGCCGTGACGAGGTTCTTTACTTTACCCTTTCCTTACTTATATTCATAAATTCACATGCGTGAATGGCACCGTCAACGATAACTATTATTTCAGATAGTTGAGTTGACCGTGTGCTCTAGCTTTTGGTTTCTCGTGGCAAGGCGCTGTGCCATGGAGTACGGGTTCGATCCTGCTTCGGACCATATATTGTTCTTTTTTTATTCTTATTGATTTTTTAAATTTTATTGTTGATTATTTGTGATTTTTTTCGAGTACCGTAAACACACATTCTCCGATGAAATGATTCGCTGATCTATCGCCTCGGAAGTTACCCTCCATAATAATAGTCATTTATTGTTATTTGTCCACGTCAGAAGTTACCCTCCATAATAATAGTCATTTATTGTTATTTTTCCACGTCAGAAGTTACCCTCCATAATAATAGTCATTTATTATTATATATCTCCTAGCTTCAATCCATCTCTTCTGTTTGTGTCTGTCTGTGCCCTGTTTACCCTGCAATTTTCTTTTAAGTTATCGCGGCTTTTGCGTGAAAAAAAAACAATTCATTAATCTGGTAAGTATCGTGTTTATTATTTCTGGCCTTATTATCAGCTATTTCGAAACTTCATTTTTTGTTTTCTTCTCTGATGGCAAAATTCTCCTAATTTTTAAATAAATCCACTTTTCAAGAACTCTAATATATATTCTCAATTCGTGTTTGGAGTCAAGTAAATCTTTTATACATTGTACATGGTGTCCCAAAAGTAAAGACGCATGGGAAATATAATTAATAATAAGGCTCTTTTCTCCGCAGCTTAAATATGGCTCTGTCGAAAGAAGAAAGAATTGAACTGGTACTTCTTTGTGGACGCGATGAGTGAATCAGTTAATGCCCCCACTTCAACGTTTATATGTTTACATTTGATTGAACATGATTGGGAGCCTAGTTAGTTTAGTTGGGAAAACCACCTGCCAGGGCTACCCTGACAACCTGTGTTCGATTCTCGCTGGAAGCAGTGTGAGTTGTATGGGAAGGTGAGGAATGCCGACGCACATCGTGAGTTTCGATGCTTGAAGCGACATCATCCAGAAGTCTCCAAACACTTCTGGATAGGTGAAAGGGTGAAAACTCGCGTGCTAAGATGCCGATTCAAGTCTCGTACTTTAGCTTTACCTCCTCTTGATTGAACGCAAAAAGAGTGAATGCGCTAAAATGGATGGAAATGTGAATTACTACATCCAGTTCACGTGAATTTTGCAAAGAATATCAGCTTCTGCATCGGAAATAATGGAAATTATATTGAAGACGTTATTTCACATTCCAGTTAAATAACAGTTTGTCAGTAAATTTCCTTTATTGAAAATATGTATTTTTGCCTATGTGTCCAGAATTGGGGCACACTGTACTTAACCTGTCTATGCTAGTTCCAAACATATTTCTTACATACAAGTCTCTGACAGAGCAAGAGTGAAAGCTTAATTTTCTTTTCTTTTTTTTCCTTTCATATTCAGCCTGAATAAAGTTAAAGAGAGTATATTGCACAACTTTGAATATATTCTTAATTAAGAAATAACAGATAACGGTTATGTTACTATTCATGAGGAGTGTTTGTCGTCAGTTAAGGAACATGTGTTGCCCTTTGTCGTCAAGAGTTTTGTCGTTAAATAAATAACATATGTTGCCCGTTGTCACAGGGGTGTTTGTCGTCGGTTAAACAACATATATTGCCCTTTATCGCTAGTTTTTGTCCTAAGTTAAATAATATATATTGCCTTTTATCGCCAGTTTTTGTCCTAAGTTAAATAATATACATTGCCCTTTTTCGCCAGTTTTTGTCCTAAGTTAAATAATATATATTGCCCTTTGTGGTCAGGAGAGTGGTCAGTTTTTTAACTCTTTCCGTTCGGAAGCTTTTTATCGAGGCAACAGAAGAGATTTCAGAGACAAAATTTGTCAAGGTTTTAAGAGTCAATCTATATATTTATATTTATCTAATATATACCATAATATATATGAATTTTTAGATAATTGAACAAGGTATTAGATTTCACCAAATCAAGATGATCATCATCATCAAGTACCGGGCCTACTGGCGTAGGTGATCATGTCTCTCCACAACTTTCGATCTCGGCAGCAATTTATCATTTCTGTTGTTGACCTTCTGCCAAGCCATTCTCTTAAGCTGTCTGTTATTTTTTCTCTTTGCTTCCCTCTATCTCTTCTTCCCTCAATTTTTCAAGTTGTTACAATATATTCCAGTTGTTCTCTTCTCATTACATGGCCAAAAAATGATGATTGTTTCTTCCTAATATTGGAAATTAGCTCTCTTTTTGCTTGACCTCTCTCAGAACATCTTCATTACTCTTCTTAGCGGTCCATGGTACTCTCAACATTCTTCTGTAAAAGGCACATGTTCTCCGAAAGTAGTTTGAAGGTTTCTTAATGTGTAACCAAGCCATCCCCATTTCTTTTTCTTCACCACTTTTCCTATTAGTATTTGGATTCTAATGTCCCTAAAGTTTACAATTGTAATTTAACTGTACAATCTAACATTGATGCTGTCGGAGGCATATGTCATGGAAGATCAGGTGGCATACTGTCAGTAGGAATTAATACTTGAAACAGAAGCAGAAATGAATACCTCAAATAAAAACAGAAGTGAATACTTGGATAAAAGTAGAAATGAATACTTCAAACTAAAGTAGAAATGAATACTCCAAACAAAAACAGAAATGAATACTCCAAACAAAAACAGAAATGAATACTTCAAACAAAAGTAAAAATGAATACTCCAAACAAAAACAGAAATGAATACTTCAAACAAAAACAGAAATGAATACTTCAAACAAAAGTAGAAATTTTACTTCAAACAAAAGTAGAAATGAATACTTCAAACGAAAGTAGAAATGAACACTTCAAACACAAGTAGAAATGAATACTTCAAACAAAAACAGAAATGAATACTTCAAACAAAAACAGAAATGAATACTTCAAACAAAAACAGAAATGAATACTTCAAACAAAAGCAGAAATAAATATTTCAAACGAAAACAGAATTTCAGTGAAAAAAAAAATATTTCTTGGAACGGAAACAATAGAAAATACTTCTTCCTTGTTTTGTCATGTAACTTCTGATATACATAAATCAATTCAGAGTATTCCAACAACAAAAAAATACATGTAAAAAAGAATTACAAACACGTGGTTTTGAGGAAAATGCCAGGGGTGGTAGTTCGAGTAATGGGGAGGGGAAGAGGGGGGGGGAGGGTTCTATAAGAGGTTAGACAATACGAACGATGTTTACAAACATCACGAGAAAACGATTATAAATATTGAACTATATGGTAAAGTGGGATTTATGGTTACACTAATGGCAAAGAAAAATGTGAGGTAAAAAAGGTAAAGGGAAACAGAGGGAAAATATAGAGTCTAAGTAAGAGACATGACAGAACACGATAGGTGAACAAAACAGAGAGAATATATCAGATAGCTTAAGTAAGAGACATGACAGAACACGATAGGTGAACAAAACAGAGAGAATATATCAGATAGCTTAAGTAAGAGACATGACAGAACACGATAGGTGAACAAAACAGAGAGAATATATCAGATAGCTTAAGTAAGAGACATGACAGCATAGGGGAAGAAAACAGAGAATGTATCATGTAGTCTGAGTAAAAGACGTGACAGGGCATCATAGGTGACGAGATCAGAGAATGTATCATAGAGTATAAGTAAGAGATGTGACATGACATCATAGGTGACGAGACCAGAGAATGTATCATAGAGTCTAAGTAAGAGACGTGACAGGACATCATAGGTGACGAGACCAGAGAATGTATCATAGAGTCTAAGTAAGAGATGTGACAGGACATCATAGGTGACGAGATCAGAGAATGTATCATAGAGTCTAAGTAAGAGACGTGACAGGACATCATAGGTGACGAGATCAGAGAATGTATCATAGAGTCTAAGTAAGAGACGTGACAGGACATCATAGGTGACGAGATCAGAGAATGTATCATAGAGTCTAAGTAAGAGACGTGACAGGACATCATATGTGGCGAGACCAGAGAATGTATCATAGAGTCTAAGTAAGAGACGTGACAGAACATCATAGGTGACGAGATCAGAGAATGTATCATAGAGTCTAAGTAAGAGACGTGACAGGACATCATAGGTGACGAGATCAGAGAATGTATCATAGAGTCTAAGTAAGAGACGTGACAGGACATCATAGGTGGCGAGACCAGAGAATGTATCATAGAGTCTAAGTAAGAGACGTGACAGGACATCATAGGTGACGAGATCAGAGAATGTATCATAGAGTATAAGTAAGAGACGTGACAGGACATCATAGGTGACGAGATCAGAGAATGTATCATAGAGTCTAAGTAAGAGACGTGACAGGACATCATAGGTGACGAGATCAGAGAATGTATCATAGAGTCTAAGTAAGAGACGTGACAGGACATCATAGGTGACGAGATCAGAAAATGTATCATAGAGTCTGTGTAAGAGACGTGACAAGACATAATAAGGTGAGGAGATCAGAGAGAATATATAAGATAGCCTATGTAAGTGACATGACCGGACATAATCAGGTGAAGAGAACAAAGAGAATATATACCATGACCTAAGTGCCATGATAGGAAATCATAGATGAAGAGAACAGTGAGACTCTATCAGAAAGCCGAGGTAAGTGACATGGGAGGAGATCATCAGATAAATTGATAAACAAACTTAGAAACAGAATGTTGCGGAGAAACATGATCACCTAAAATCAGAAAGCGTCGTATTTGATGATCAAAAGAAGAAAGTCTGGTGAGACTTTTGGTTAAAAGAAGAAAGCCCAGTGACATTTGATGATCAAAAGGAAGAAAGTCTGGTGAGACTTTTGATTGAAAGAAGAAAGCCCAGTGACATTTGATGATACAAGGAAGAAAGTCTGGTGAGACTTTTGGTTAAAAGAAGAAAGCCCAGTGACATTTGATGATACAAGGAAGAAAGTCTGGTGAGACTTTTGATTAAAAGAAGAAAGCCCAGTGACATTTGATGATCAAAAGGAAGAAAGTCTGGTGAGACTTTTGATTAAAAGAAGAAAGCCCAGTGACATTTGATGATCAAAAGGAAGAAAGTCTGGTGAGACTTTTGATTAAAAGAAGAAAGCCCAGTGACATTTGATGATACAAGGAAGAAAGTCTGGTGAGACTTTTGATTAAAAGAAGAAAGCCCAGTGACATTTGATGATCAAAAGGAAGAAAGTCTGGTGAGACTTTTGATTAAAAGAAGAAAGCCCAGTGACATTTGATGATACAAGGAAGAAAGTCTGGTGAGACTTTTGGTTAAAAGAAGAAAGCCCAGTGACATTTGATGATCAAAAGGAAGAAAGTCTGGTGAGACTTTTGATTAAAAGAAGAAAGCCCAGTGACATTTGATGATACAAGGAAGAAAGTCTGGTGAGACTTTTGGTTAAAAGAAGAAAGCCCAGTGACATTTGATGATCAAAGGAAGAAAGTCTGGTGAGACTTTTGATTAAAAGAAGAAAGCCCAGTGACATTTGATGATCAAAAGGAAGAAAGTCTGGTGAGACTTTTGATTAAAAGAAAAAAGCCCAGTGACATTTGATGATACAAGGAAGAAAGTTAATCTTTTTAAGCGACTGAAATAAATTATATTTTCGTTTGAACAAAGACACCTTTAATGCCATGTAAGTCAGAAATTAAGGAGCCGCGATAGCTCAGTGGTTAGTGAACTGGACTACAAAGGACAAGGGGTAGGGTTCGATCCCAACCGACGGCTTCCGGGTTCACCCAGCCTTTAGTGGTTACCAGATTTTTTTCTGGGAAAGTGAAGTGGCACGGGCGTAATACCGACCACATTACCCTAAAAATCATGTGCCGAAAGTCTGTAAAATTTATGGTCACTAACACCATATTCCCTAAACGCCACTTGGCGTGACGGGGGTACTTTACTTTTTTTTTTTTAAAGTCAGAAATTCATTGGTTCCCTGAGGCATATCATAAATATAATGTTCGTACACCATTTTAAAATGTTTACAACTACTCCATTTATGTTTGATGTCGCAAGTATTGTGTTTTGCTAAATATGCAGAAACAAATCGTCAACATAATCAAGTGCCGTGCCTGCTTGCGTAGGTGAACATGTCTCTCCACAACTTTCGATGTTGATAGTTATTTAAAATGTATGTTGTTGACCTTCTGCCAAGCCATTCTCTTAAGCTGTCTGGTATCTTTTCTCTTTGCTTCACCCTTTCTCTTCGTCACTTCAATTTTCCCAGTTGTTACAATATATTCCAGTTGTTCTCTTCTCATTACATGGCCAAAAAATGATGATGATTGTTTCTCCCTAATATTGGAAATTAGCTCTCTTTTTGCCTTGGCCTCTTTCAGGACGTTTTCATTACTCTTCTTAGCTGTCCATAGTATTCTCAACATTCTTCTGTAAAACCACATTTTTACTGCCTCAGTGATTTTCTTGTCTGTTGCCCTATTGTCTATGATTGACATCCATGTGTTAGGACTGGCTATACAAAACATTTAAGAACTCTTTTTCTAGTTTCTATTGTCAAAAATTTATTGCACAGTATCTTCCTCATTATTTAGAAAGTTGCCTTTGCGTGGTAAAATACAAGGTAAAAGAGGCAGAGGCAGATCAAGACTAACATGGACGAGTAACATCAAAAGATGGACAAGTCAATCTATGACAACCTGCACCATCAAAGCAAGAGACGGAGTGGAATGGCGATCCATGGTAGCCAACATTCGTTGCGGAAACGCCACTCGATGATGATGATGATGATGCCTTTGCGTGAGCCATTCTGCATCTCACCTCTGTTATACATCTAACATCTGAGTTAACATTGTCCCCAGATATTTCAATTCACTTACCTGTTTTAACACTGAACCACTTACAGAAACAAATATCTAGTAGCAACTGTGAGAGGATTAGTCTGCACACAAACTTAGTGGGCCTTTAACAAGGACATATCTAGGAACTGAACTCAAATACTAGTGGTCAGTAGCGAAGCAATCGCCGCGCATTCATCACAACTTCAGCATCATCCTGCGACCACATGTCTAAATGATGTCTGTAATTGTTCCAGAGCTTAGTGGAAACCTGTGAGCCGCGATAGCTCACTGGTTAGTGAACTGGACTACAAATGACAAGAGGTAAGGGTTCGATCCAGATCGACGGCGTCCGTGATCAGCCAACCTTAAATGGCTACCGTATTTTTTTTCGCGGAAAGTATAGCGGCACGGGCGTAATACCGACCACATTATCCTAAAGTGAATGTGCCGAAGGTCTATACAAATTACGGTCACTAACACCATATTTCCTATCCGACACTTGGTGGTGGGCTCTGTACTTTTACTTAGTTAAAATCTGCTTTAATGAAATTTATTTTAACCAAACAGAAGAGTTCCAGTAATTAAAGAGTACTCATCTACAATAGTGCAGTTAATGTTAACGATCGCAGCCTGACTGACTGAAGTGAAGCCAAGACTGAGAACCATATGAGTGGCCCTTACATTCACGATTAATGATCTTGCTGCATACATCTCTAGACGCTAATATTAGACATCATCTAGACAAACACAGATCCACGTCACTTCTTCGAATGATGGAAATGGGAGTTAAGATGGGCACAGCCAGAAATGAGAAACTTAGTGGCCGTGTAAGAAGACTTGTCAACTAACGTACAACTGGAGTCGTCAGTCGCTGGACACTGCGGGACTTGTTGAGGAGGGGATCTGATCACCTATGAACATGTTCGGAGTGCAATAATGATGACCGGGAAATAACTCAATTACCCAATTAATACGTTCAAAGAAAGCGTTCGTAGTTTAAGACTGATGACATCTCCATACAGCTTGTTCTGGTACGGTAACGGTGATGACCACAAAAGTCTTCTCTGTCATCACAAGTTGGCATGATAGTAGCAGAGACTCAACAGTTATTTTTACCTGTCACAGGTCACAGTTATGTTACCTGCTACAGGTCATTTTCATCAGAGGTTCCAATACGTATAGCGTCTAAATGATGGCACAGCAGTGAAGTAAACATTTGTGAAAATACATTCTTCATTTATATCATAGAACCAATTCTGACCTATGGAAGCGAATCATGGTCAGTAAACAAACAAATGAAAAAACGAGTACAAGCTATAGAGATTGGATTTCTCAGAAGAATGTTGAAAGTTCACTGGACAGCTAAAAAGACCGATGGGGAAGTTCTCAAAGAGGCCAACACAAAAAGGCAGCTCTTAAAAAACATCAGAAAGAAACAATCAACATTTTTTGGGCACATCATGAGAAGAGGCAAGTTGGAATACTTGGTTACAACTGGTAAAATACAGGGAAAGAGAGATCGCGGACTACTTTTTACTACTCGATTCGCTTACACAGACAGCTGACTTCATGAGAGAGTCTGGAATCCTACTCTGATTGAGTCTTGATCGCAGAGAGAGAGAGAGAGAGAGAGAGAGAGAGAGATAATTGAACAACCATTACATTTTATTATTAGATTTCACCAACACCAAAATGATACAAAACATGTTCAACAAAAGTATGCTTTGATGGCGGTTCCCACTAACCAAATTGAGAGTGGCGCACTATGCGGCGAAACGTTCGGAATGAGTTAATGATCTGTTGTGGCTAGTTCGGAGTCAAAACATTATTTGTTCTTTTCTGTTTACCTGTTAGTAGGCATCATATTCCTGGTAGCCCTATTCTGTATTCCATTTGTCCGTGTGTTTGTTCCTGATAAACCTCTTGAACTCCTCAAAAGTTCTACTTCTATCTGGCTGGTGTAATTCACCACCATTTAGGTAAATAAGTAAAAAAGTAAAGAACCTCATCACGCCAAGTGGTGTATAGGGAATATGGTGTTAGTGACCATAACATTTACAGACCTTCAGCACATGATTTTGGGGCAATAGGGTCGGCATTATGCCCGCGCCGCTTTACTTTCCCAGAAAAAAAAAATCCGGTACCCATTTAAAGCTGGGTGAACCCGGAAGCCGTCAATTGGGATCGAACCCCACTTATTGTACTTTGTAGTCCAGTTCACTAACCACTGAGCTATCGCGGCTTCCTATTTAGGTAAATGAATTTAAATATTTGTTGTATTCATTTTTATAATCATTCCTAAGGGGAATGGTTGGTCTCGAGGCAAGACGCCGGCCTCGAGAAAGAGAGGTTGTGGGTTCAAATCCCGGCTACACTGGATTTATGTTTATGATTTCTATCTGCGGCAACCACCCATGCTCTCAGCAGCGAGGCTCGGCTTGAAACGTCAATTACTCATCGACGGAAAAAAATATGAGTACCTCCGAAGACGGAGTTATCTGCATGTGCGGCGCGGGAGTCATGTGCACACGGCTGCCTACGGATTAACATCCAGTATTCAGTTAATAGTCTCTAGGGACTTTGTCAGAGGTAAAAGCTGGCGAACGAAAAAAAAATACCCGGCAATTTGTCCATCTCACCGTATCCAGGTATATCGCTGTGGGATGAGAAACGTTGAACTCAGTTCTTGCTTGTGAATCACTGGCAGAGATTATAGAATGTGGTTACAATTCTATATTTAATTCTATCGAAATGCAATAAAGAACAACTGTGACCTGTCTGCTGCGCGGCGACTGAACATTAATTGTGGTTTAAACTCAGAAACTAAGAAAACCATAACCCCACCTTCCCTTACTGAACTTTTCATTGAAAACCTAGAAATGGGTTATAGCGGTCAATATGGCGGATAGGCGACAAGAACCAGTGAGCCTCAGTCTAAAAAGTGTTCCTTGTTGCAGTTTCCTCATATTCAAAGTCTAGCTTGTTTCCTGAGCTACTGAGTTTAGTGTTCAAAGCACACCATGAGCTGTGTTTTTCATCCGGATCGTGTTTCGGTATTCCGGTTGCTTACGATGAATGATGATATCGTATGACGAAGGAGTGTTCAGCCGCGTTCCCTTTTAGTGCCGCTTGGCCTTATGTCTTTTTCCCGTGTGCTGTAGCTGCTATGATGGGAACTGCATCTGTTTTTCTTCGTTTGGATCCTTATATAGAGTGAATTTAATTCGAATGATTCCACTGGCACAGGCGGTTGAGAAATTATGGATTTTAATTTATTTGCAGTTATACCCGGCCCTTCGACTAACCATAACCATAACCATAACTATAACCATAATCCAGAAATAAGGGGGAAAATACAATGACATAAAAAAAAAATTAATTTGTTAAAATCCCTTCACCGAATACAAACACACACATACAAACAAGCGCGCGTGTCCTCACAAACATCCACACAGTACATGTGCTACTGATCCTGCCATACGTGTTCATCTTTAAGTCTCTGACCAACTTTAGCAAAACTTGTTCCAGTCGTTGCGTCAATGCTGACAATTGTTGAGGACACTGCTGACCTCCAGGGACCACAGGTTAATAACTCCAAGATCTGACAATTGTTGAGGACACTGCTGACCTCCAGGGACCACAGGTTAATAACTCCAAGATCTGACAATTGTTGAGGACACTGCTGACCTCCAGGGACCACAGGTTAATAACTCCAAGATCTGACAATTGTTGAGGACACTGCTGACCTCCAGGGACCACAGGTTAATAACTCCAAGATCTGACAATTGTTGAGGACACTGCTGACCTCCAGGGACCACAGGTTAATAACTCCAAGATCTGACAATTGTTGAGGACACTGCTGACCTCCAGGGACCACAGGTTAATAACTCCAAGATCTGACAATTGTTGAGGACACTGCTGACCTCCAGGGACCACAGGTTAATAACTCCAAGATCAGAACGGCCGCCGTTATCCTCATATCGATTGTCACGGAACTAAAATTAAGGACTGCTCAATAGTACTTACCATTTACCAGCATCTCCAGCACATATTTGAAGATATTGTTCTTATTTTTTTTTATTCTTGTTCTATAGTTAAAGCCTTCCTTCTTACTTCTATTTTCTCCTTAATTTGTTCATTCTTTTCATTATTTATTTATTTATTAATATATCAATTATTATGGATGTGTATCATGGACAATATGACAACAAACAAGAAAATCACTGGAGACTGCAGAAATGTGATTTTACAGAAGACTGTTGAGAACTGCCCTAGGCAGTTAAGAGGAGTAATGGAAACGTTCTGAAGGAGGCCAAATCAAAATTGAGAGATAATTTCCCAAATTAGGAAGAAACAATCATCATTGTTTGGCCATGTAATGAGAAGTGAACAGCTGGAATGCATTGTAACAACTGGAAAAATTAAGTGACGAAGAGATAGAGGGAAGAAAAGAGAAACGATACTAGAGAAACTTAAGAGAAAGGCATGGCAGAAGGTCAACAACAGAAATGATAAATAACTGTCGAGATCGAAAGTTGTAAAGAGACATGATCACCTGCGCCAGCAGGCATGATACTTGATGATGATAGTGATGATGATGATAATTTATTAACATATACTTGTACTAAATTCATTTTCTGTCGTTTTTGTTCCTTTCCTCTATTCTTCCCTGCTGTCTTTTACTTCGTTATTTATTTATTAGTTACTTCTTCTCTTAACTTCTACTTAATCTCCCCATTATTTATATTTCTTTCTTGGTTTTAAATCGTTGTTTTTACTTTCTCCTCCTCTTATTATATACTTATGTCATTCCTCTCGCCTGGTTGATCCCTTTTTCTTCCTCTTGAATTGATTTCCACATTTATCTATTTTCTTTGCATTTCTTCCAATGTTTCATGTATTTTTTTCCCCACTCGTCTTTTTTAACCTTCTTTCTTTACGATTAATTTTTTTATCTTCTGCAATCGTTTTATTAATTTTGTGCTTTTAAAATACTATTTAATCTTCCTTACTTTTCACTCTTGTCCGTTGTGTTGTTTTTTTCTTTTTAATGTGTAAAAATAATCTTTTCCTCCTTCTTTTTGCATCTAAATTAATTTTACCTTTTTTTTCTCCACGTTATCTTTCTCTTCTAATTCTTCCCTTATTTCTCATCCATTAAAATATTTTTGTCGTTTTTCATTTCCATAATCGTTCCTTTCGCATCCTAGTGCTTTTAAAAAATATTAGTTATAGTTTTATTCCGAGTTCCTCTCTTCCATCTATTTATTTCTTTCTTCCCTTAATTACCCTTTCCGTTTACTTCTTTATTTCTTTCTTCCCTTAATTACCCTTTCCATTTACTTCTTTATTTCTTGCTTCCCTTAATTACCCTTTCCGTTTACTTCTTTATTTCTTTCTTCCCTTAATTACCCTTTCCATTTACTTCTTTATTCCTTTCTTCCCTTAACTACCCTTTCCATTTTCTTCTTTATTTCTTTCTTCCCTTAATTACCCTTTCCATTTTCTTCTTTATTTCTTTCTTCCCTTTATTACCCTTTCCATTTTCTTCTTTATTTCTTTCTTTCTCTTCCTCCTCTTTTCATTTTAATTTGTAAAAAATATAGTCTGATGTGCTATCTTGCAGTTCACACAAGCACTTTACAATCTGCACGTCTCACCCCGACATATCCGAGACGTCATCTTTCTTACAATTCATTTAAATCAAATTCCTCGGGCAGATGGTGCTCGTAAACCTGGGAGGGCAGACCATCTAAGGGCAGAATCCTCCTACAGAAAAGACAATCTGTTGCCTTGCAGGAAGATTGGGGACAATCAGAGGCTAAGGAAAGCAAACCTGAATAAAATGATGGCTGAAATCGGATGCACTGGGCCACTGGCGCAGAACACAGTGCAACGTTTTTAACGGGTGTTCAATCAGAGTGGATCTGGCAGACTCTAATTGTGATGTTCTGTCTGTGGGGGCGATCAACACACTTAACCTGACAGCTGACTTCATGTGAGAGTCTGGAAACTTACTCTGATTGAGTCATGATCGCAGAGAGAAAGAGAGAGAGAGAGAGAGAGAGAGAGAGAGAGAGAGAGAGAAATCAAATTCTACAGCACCGACAGAGTGAACTGGTGTCGTTCACTGGTTTGCTAATCATAAATGTTCGGACATATTTACCTATCTTTATTGTATGTATTTTCTCATTGAAACAAGAATCCGTACACTTCTGTTAGGACCATCGTAGGCATTGTGAACTGCAGGGAGCTTGCTACCATGGTCTGTAACATTCATAAATAGCGACCAGGCGAGAAAAAATACACCATCATTGTCATGTGTTATAACGGTTGGCGTAGGTGATCATGTCCTTCCACAATCTTCTTTATACAGTGCATCGTATCAGTTCTGTTGTTGACTGTTTTCCATGCCGTGACACCAAGCTATCCAGTATTTTTTCTCTTTGTCGTCCGCGATTTCACTTCACTTGTATTTTGCCAGTTGTAACCAAGTATTCCAACTTTCCTCTTCTCATAATGTACCTAAAAAATGTTGATTGTTTTTTTCTGATGTTTTTCTAAGAAGCTCTCCTTGTATGTTGGCCTCATTGAGAATTTCTTCATTGGTCTTTCTAGCTGTCCATGGAACCTTCAATGCTCTGAGAAATCCCATCTCTGTGGCATATATATATATATATATATATATATATATATATATATATATATATATATGTCTATATCATGAGAAGAGTAAAGTTTGAATACTTGGTTACAACTGGCAAAATACAAGGAAAGAGAGATCACGGACGACAAAGAGAGAAAATAATGCATAGCCAGGTGTCATGGCATGGAGAACAGTCAACAACAGAACTGATACGATGCACTGTGGATAGAAGATTGTGGAAGGACATGATTGCCTACTCTAACCGGTACGGCACACGATGATGATGAATATTATATTCCCCATGCCTTTAAGGCACAAAGGTAATCCATATTATATAATAATTCTTGAAAAGCAAGAGATGTCACGGAAAGTAAATATTATGAAACCGTCTAATATATAGAATGGCTTAAGTGTACGTTTTATAAATGATTTTTGTACAAGAATATAAGACCTTACTTCACACAGAAGACTGTCAACAGGCAATCATCATACCAATATGGAAAAAGAAAGGTAGCAAAAGAGACTGCAATAAATATAGAGGTGTATCTCTTCTCAGCCATGTAGGAAAGATACACGCCAAAATCTTGGAAAAAAGGCTGAGACCAATAATAGAACTACAGTTAAGCGATTCTCAGATGGGGTTCCGGAAAAAAAAACAGAGGATGTACTGACGCACTATTCACATTAAAACAGCTTGCAGAAAAAAACGACAGAACACAATCAAAACTTATACATAGCCTTCATTGACCAGGACAAAGCATTCGACAGAGTAAACAGAGAACAACTGTGGGAGATACTAACAACATACGGAGTAAGCCATCATCTAACCAACCTAATTGAAAGTCTCTACATCAAAAGCAGCTGCAGGGTCAGGACAGCAGGAGGCTACACAGACCACTTCGATGTTAGATCATGTGTAAGACAGGGGTGCGTACTATCCTCCCTACTGTTTATTACATACATGGACCATATATGCAAGCTAGCCAACCCATCAGAGACAGAGGAGATCAACGAGCTTTTATTTGCAGACGATCAGGCACTAATACATGAAACAACAGAAGACCTACAAAAACACTTAACAAACTCAACATCTCAGGCACAAAATACAACATGAAAATCAACATCAACAAAACAGAAGCCAAGAATGTCGCCAAAAATAAGCAGAACATCAACATAACTATAGAAGGAAGGCAACTAAAATAAGTAGAGGAATTCAAGTACCAAGGAAGTCTAATGACAAACGATAATTCTCAAACAGCAGAGATAGAATCAAGATGCAACAAGTAAAAAAGTAAAGTACCCCCCGTCACGCCAAGTGGCGTATAGGGAAATATGGTGTTAGTGACCCTATATTTTACAGACCTTCAGCACATGATTTTTGGGGTAATGTGGTCGGTATTACGCCCGTGCTGCTTTACTTTCCCAGAAAAAATCCGGTACCCATTTAAGGCTGGGTGAACCCGAAGCCGTCGGTTGGGATCGAACCCTACCCCTTGTCCGTAGTAGTCCAGTTTCACTAACCACTGAGCTATCGCGGCTCCCACTAATTTTTAGGGAATTAGTAAAACCCAGGTGTCCTCGCCAGGGAACGAACCCCGGCTGTTGCCGTGGTAAGCCAACCGCCTATCGATTGCGCTAACCGGACACCCAAGATGCAACAAAGCTTGTCAAATCATTGGACAGTTATCACCACTATTGTCCAACAAGGAAATAACTCTGGAAGAAAAACAAGCACTATACAATACAATCTTCATCCCAACGTTGTGCTACCAATGCCAGACCTGGACCCTAGAACAATAAGAAAAATAACCTCTACAGAGATGAAATGTGTTAGATGAATGACAGGAAACAGTCTGAGAGATAAGATCAGAAATGAAGAACTGATAAAAAAGCTAGGAATAGCCCCCGCTATAGAATATATAAAGAAACAACAGATAGAATGGTTTGGCTACGTGACAAGGCAGGAAGATCAAAACACAACACAATACAACGAGCATTCAACAAACGTTGTGAGAACACCAGACCCAAGGGTCGACCACGAAAACGATGGATCGATGGAATATTAGAAGCACTAGGAAACATAACAGCAGCAGAGGCGAACAGAAGAGCAAAAGACCGTAAATTATATCTCCCCTCGACGCTGAAAGGCAGATGAGAAAGGAAAGTGGAAGAAGAAGATTTCAAACAAATTATTTACTATATATGTTATTGACTGCAGCAATGAAGGACCGCTGCAAGTAGTCACAATAGAAAAGGTTAAGGGCAAAAGAAGTAGCAGAAGGCAGAGAGAAAATACACATGGGTAATATCTTCTTCTTCTTTTCTTCCTAGTTTGCCCTTCAGCGTCGAGGGGAGATATAATTTACGGTCTCTTGCTCTTCTGTTCGCCTCTGCTGCTGTTATGTTTTCTAGTGCTTCTAATATTCCGTTAATTAATCTTTTTCGTTGTCTGCCCTTGGGTCTGGTGTTCTCGCAACGTTTATTGGGCGCTCGTTGTGTTGTGTTTTGATCTTTCTGCCTTGTCACGTGGCCAAACCATTTCTTCTGTTGTATATTTATATCTTCTATGGCGACTGTTATTCCTAGCTTTTTTCTCAGTTCTTCATTTCTGAACTTATCTCTCGGGCTTTTTCCTGTCATTCGTCTGACACATTTCATCTCAGTAGAGGTTATTTTTTCTTATTGTTCTTGCATCTAGGGTCCAGGACTGGCATTGGTAGCAATTCGTTGAGTAAATTGTTACTAGAAAATGAAGACTATGCAAAACTGACATCTCTAACTGTTTGATGGGACTGGTCTTCAAAGCTATAATCTAACACGGCACATACTGATAGATGTTATTTATGTTCTGAGATTTTAGAACGGGGTTCAAAGGAAACACATTTACTTAAGATTAAGAATTTTTTTTTTCTACTTTTAAGCTCCATGTGGAGTATAGGTCTTCAACAAACACTTTCCAAGCCGTTCTCTTTCTTGCAATTCTTTTAAGATTGTTCCATGTCTTCCCCATCATCTTCATCTTTGCTTTTATCTGTCTTCTCCAAGAATTCCTTGGTCTTCCACTTTGTCTGTTTCCCTGGGGATTCCAAAAAAGGGCATGCTGTGTAATACTCTCACTTGGCTTCCGCAGTGTGTGTCCTATCCAGCGCCATCGTCTTCGCTGCATCTCTTTATACACAGGTATTTGACTAGTACATTTCCATAATTCTATGTTAGTGATTTTGTCTTGCCATTTCCATCCTTTTATTATGCGTAAGCATACATTAATGAAAGTCGGTTTCTTCATGATTGTCATTTTTGTTGTTCTCCATGTTTCACGTCCATATAATAAGACTCAATTAACAATGAAGTTAAACATTTATATGTTATTATTGAACCTAATTTCTTTGGACTTCCATGTGTTTCCCAGTGCAACAAATACTCCTCTTGCTTTTGATATCTTTATTTTGGTGTCATTTTCTGTTTCTCACTCTTTGCTATATTACTACTCAGGTTTATAGTAAGATTGTACGTCTAGTAGAGGTATTTCTCCTATTTTTATTTGGTTATTGCTAACTGTATTAATTCTCATAATTTTGGTCTCATTTCTATTTATTGTCAGCCCCATCTGTTGTGATCTCTCATCAAATATGCAGATTAAGAATTTAGCGATCACAATCTATAATAGAGAAGAGCCTCATTGGTGGTCACCAGTAACAGGTTTGAGAATCACTGCGTGAACTTAAATCCAGTGTAGGTTAATTAATTGTGCTCACAAAAGGGTTCATATTGTTTTAATAAAATATCAAGAACTAAGGTCCAATTTCTGGTGCAGGTCCAGTGTTCTATTCTAAACTGGTTTTTGTATCAGGATTTGTGAATGGCGGTTTTGTAACTACGACGATGCATTCTGGGTAACAATTAACAATGTTTTGATTATTTCATCAAACAATTTCTTCAATACAAGAAACTTTTTCCCCATGCGGGTTTTGGTTTGTTAAATCTTTTATAATGTTCATATTGTTCTTCCTTTCCTCATCTGCATTTCTCCGTCGGGGGGGGGGGGGGGGGGGAGATAAAGTTTTCGACCTTTTGCTCGTCTGTTGCCCTATCTTGCTGTTATGTTTCTCAGTGTTTCTAATATTCCTCCATAAATCCAACTTCTTCTAGGTCTGCGTTTGGACCTGGTAGTCTAAGAGTGTCTATTGAAGGTTTGATGTGTTGTTTTTTTTTATCTTTCAATCACGTGGTCAAATAACTTTTGTCTCCCATGTATTCAATGACGAGAAGTATTCCTAGTTTTTATTTTAATTCTTCATTACTAATTTTATCTCTCAATAGTTTCTACCAACGTTCGGACAACCCGTGTTAGATTCCCGTCGGAAGCAGTGAGAGTTGTATTCGTGGTTAGAAAATAAAATACCCGCTCGGTCGACTCAACCACTGGCAGAAATGGGCCCAGGGTAGTACTCTGGGAAGGTGAGGAATGTCGCCTCGCATCGTAAGTTTCGATGTTTGAAGCGACACTACCCAGAAGTCTCTGAACACTTCTGGATAGGCGACCGAGCACATATGGTTGAAAACTCGTGTGCTAAGACGCCGGTTCAAGTCTCGTACTTGACCTTGACATTTGTCATTGGTCTTCTACCATATTTAGTTTATGTATGGGCTATTTTCCTTACTGTTGGGAAGTCTACGGTCCAGGTATTGGTAGCACAACGTCGGTATGAAGATTGTGTTGTAGAGTGTCTTTATATTACTGGAGTTTAAAATTAAATAAATAATGACCGTATACATTTATGTTATTTCTTTACTCAAAGAGCAACTTGGATATAAATGAGGTACACAAGAGGAGGAAGGTGTAACGCAGAACATAGAAAGAGCATGAGGAGATGTAGTCCAGAATTCGTAGCTCAGCGGATAAGACGTTAGACTATCTCAGCCAGGAGTAATTCCAGAGAACACGGAATATTAAAGTTCTGCTGATCGGTGATGCGTTCGTTTAACTCATGGACGGAATGTCAGAGACAACCAAGATGAACTGTCCAATGATGCATTCGTTTAACTCATGGACAGAATGTAATAGAGACAACAAAGATAGACTGTCCAATGATGCATTCGTTTAACTCATGGACAGAATGTAATAGAGACAACAAAGATAAACTGTCCACTGATGCATTCGTTTAACTCATGGACAGAATGTAAGAGACAACAAAGATAGACTGTCCAATGATGCATTCGTTTAACTCATGCACAGAATGTAAGAGAAAATCAGGTTACCTCACTTCAGCGACAGAATGATCTGGGAGACTTTCAAGTTCAAACGCAGCAGGAGGCAGATGCATGGGAGTTATGACCCAGGTGAACCCATCTCCTTGAATGTCAAAATACTAAAAGACAAACTAGCAGTCGACAGTGGAAATATAGCTCTTTAAAATATTGATCAGACATGGGGCACGCATAGAAATTATGTCCAAGGTCAGCACGAAGGGCAGGTGTCATGTTTTTGCACTGAATAATTCCACAGCACGTACTAGGCATGGACGTCGTTAGCCCAGTGTCCATTCAACGATAAATTAAACGAGAAAATAAATAACAGTGGACTAGAAAGGTAGATGTATGTTGTCACTGCCCTTGAAGATGCCATCAGGTTTGCTAGTCACTCGATGTTTTCTTCCATAATTGTCACGTTTTCCAGAGTTTAAATCTGCAATTTATTTTCTTTTAAAATAAGCTGTTTGTCTTTAACATGTCCTGCAATGTGCATATTCTATTGATTCTATTCTAGTCACGGAAGCAGTATAAATACTGAAGGGAGGTCAACAAGTAATGCACACCAATTTTTTTCTCGGAAACTATTCGGGCAAAATGTGTGAAATTTTCACAGATTGTAGCTGAACATCCCCTTTACACTACCTATTTTTCAACATAATCTCCGTCCAAGCGTATTGCGTTACGCAAACGCGAAACTAGGTCATGAATGCCTCGTTTGTACCAAGTTTTGTCCTGCTCGCGTAGCCATTTTTTAACTGCACGGATCACATCCTCATCATTGTCAAAGTGTGTCCCACGCAGGAATTTTTTGAGTGGTCCAAACAGATGGAAATCTGAGGGAGCCAGATCAGGGCTGTAAGGAGATGGGGCAGTACAGTCCAACCAAATTTGTTGATTGCTTCCGGTGTTACCAGACTTGTATGAAGGCGTGCATTGTCATGTTGAAGCAACAAATCTGCAGATGGCTTATTAGGCAGAACTCTGTGGAACCGATTTTTGAGTTTTGTCAGTGTATTGATGTAAGCTGTCGAGTTGATTGTCTCACCTCTTGTCATTACATCAACAAGAATCACACCATCAATGTCCCAGAAGACAGTGATCATCACCTGATGATGGAGATGTTTTGAATTTTTTTCATTTTGGTGACTGCGGATGATGCCATTCCATTGACTGCATTTTTGTTTCAGGCTCATAATAATGTGCCCACGTTTCGTCACCGGTAACAATTTTTGACAAAAACATTTCTCCTGCAACACCGAAACGCTCCAACAATTCAGAACAGAATGTTTTCCTTTGAACTCTGTGATCATTTGTTAGGCATCGAGGAACCCATCGAGCGCAAATCTTTGAATATCCGAGAGTTTTAAAAATTGCGATTGCACTTCCCTTGCTGACTGTAAGCTGCAACGCCAATTGCTGACTAGTGATACGCCTATCCTTACGAATAATGGCATCAGCCCGGTTTAACATGTCTGTGCTGGTAGCCGAGGCAACACGTCCAGAACGCGGTAAATCATGCAGCTCCACTCGTACACTTTCTGCAGCTTTAATTCTCTGAACCCAGCGACTAACTGTGCTCCTATCGACTGCAGAACATTTGTACACTGCACACAGTCGTTTATGAATGTTTGCCACAGTTTCTTGTTCCGCAACCAGAAATTCTATGACAATTCGCTGTTTGTAACGGACATTGTTGACAAGCTCCATTTTAACGGTTCATAGATTGCGTAATATTTTTCAGAATGCTGTGCAATTTGGTGCACATAATTGGAACATGTCATATTCCAAGTGTGCAAAATTTCATATTCCTATCTGTATTATTAGCCGAGAAAAAAATTGGTGTGCGTTACTTTTTGACCTCCCTACGTAACTAACTATCTTTACGACACATAATACTATTGCTTGTGGATGGGTATATATGGTGTACCGCGGGTTCCGAACACAGGCTTTTCAACCAGCGAAACAGTAGTTTTAGCCGCATGGCCACGCATATCTCATAGTAGCGCACCTGCCTGTATCATTGCAATCGAGAATATCCAATATCTACTCCATAATTTGTTCGAGTGTTTCACAAAATGAATCTGTAAATTCCGTTGACAATGTCGCTACGCACATATCCTGTTCGACTGCACTGGCGACGACTCCAATACTCTATAGTCATCTGTAACGACACACATGACAGCTAACAACACTGGTGACAACTGACAGTGGCTCTATTCCTTGCGTCTCTGATCACGGTCAGGGCCCGGGTAACCACGACGGTTTTGTAACGGAACTTTTCTGTTTATTGCAGGACAACTGGATCAGTCCAATTCATGCCATGTCATTGCATAACATTGTACTGATCCTTGAAGGATGTGAGTCTGCTACGCTTGTCCACAGGCGCACACATTTATACTCACCAATTTGAACTCTCTTTGTATTTGATTATTTGTATAGTAAAAAGTAAAGTGCCCCGACCCGCCAAGTAGCGTATTGGGAATATAGTGTTATAAATAAACCTCTTCAGAACATGATTTTTTGGGTAATGCGGTCGGTATTACGCCCGTGCCGCTGTACATTCCCAGACAGAACTCAGCACCCATTAAGGCTGGGTGAACCTGGAAGCCAGTGATCAGAATCGAACTCGACCTATTGGCCTTAGTAGTCAAATTATATGTACAGACATAAACAAATTGTACAATGTTTTATATTTTCTTAATTAACCTCTATTTTGTGGGTGTAAGCCATAAATACTGTTTTTGTTAGAGACTAATACACCCAAAAATAGTTATTGGAATATAATGCAATTAGTCAGGGAGTACTGTATTTAAATATAATCATTGGAATATAATGTAATTAGTCGGGGCGTACTGTATTTAAATATAATCATTGGAATATAATGTAATTAGTCGGGGCGTACTGTATTTAAATATAATCATTGGAATATCATGTAATTAGTCAGGGCGTACTGTATTTAAATATAATCATTGCAATATCATGTAATTAGTCAGGGCGTACTGTATTTAAATACAATCATTGGAATATAATGTAATTAGTCAGGGCGTACTGTATTTAAATATAATCATTGGAATATAATGTAATTAGTCGGGGCGTACTGTATTTAAATATAATCATTGGAATATCATGTAATTAGTCGGGGCGTACTGTATTTAAATATAATCATTGGAATATCATGTAATTAGTCAGGGCGTACTGTATTTAAATATAATCATTAAAACATAATGAAGTAAGTGTTACAATACTCTGTTGCGTTAAAACATAATAATGTAATCAGTTATAACTTGTTATTCTTCCTCTTCTTTCCATAACCTCGTTTCGGAACTAACGTTAGGGGACCACTGACAGACTTAGTCAAACATTCTTCTTTTCTCTCTATCTTTAATTATTCTTTGAAAATCTGCAAAGTCGAGGCTTGTCCATTCTTCGATTATATCTCTCAAGCTCTTTCTCTGTCTGCCTTTCCTACTCGCCCCTTTTAACAGTTTCTGACAGAATGGTCTTTGCTACTCCTGAGGATGGAGAAATACGTGGCCGGTTATCGATCGTCGTATTTAAGTATAAAAACTTATAAATGCTACAATTAGTGGATAAATAGTGTCATTACCCTACCATTAGGCAACAAATGTCTTACACTCTAACAAAAAAAAATGCTAGAGAGATGAGCTCGTAATTTTATTTCTCTTAACAAAGATAATAATGGTAGGGAAATCTTTAACCACTACTGTATTGAAATATAAAGTATGGAAATATAGAAACTAAAGAAAAAATACTGTATAGAAAAATGAAAAACTACTGTACAGAAAGTAGTGAAGCATTACCGTATGGAAATTAATGAAACTATTGTACACAAAATAATGAAAAACGTCTGTATTAAAATCAACCTTCTATCTTTTTTAAAAAATTATATTTCTACAGTCTGCCGGGAGACTATAGGATCAAAGAATAAAGTCCGCATGTCCAGTTGCAGTAATAACGACGGGTTTGGGTTATAATTTTTTTTTTATTTATTTCGTCGACCATAGAGAAAAAAGACGCATCTGTGAATCGAACCCGCAATCTCTTGGTTTGAATCCCCACAAGTTACCCATTAGGGCAACGGTTCACTCAAACATAATAACTTGTCGGGCTTGTATGTTTGTTTAAAAATCCTTTTGAATCATCAGAGAGTTAACGCTTCTTGTCCACATTTTCTTATTATTTGGTGGTAATTGGCGTTATTTCGTGGTTTCCTGCCAGCGGCGATGACTTGTAAATCAAATTCTGCCTTCAGAGCTGCACCAATATTGTGATTAATTGGCGAATACTTTTTTGTTTCTTGTGGTGGAATAATAAAACAGCATTACAAATATTCAAAACAGGTTTTAAAAAAAAACAAACACAAAGATGGTAAAATGATACACTTTCATCATAGGGTTTCTACATTCAATCATTGTTGTAGGATTTCAGTCTGTCCTTGGCGCAGACTAATTAAGACAGACATCCGACATAGGAGAAGAATGTCATAATGTCATGACAAATGTCTAAGCAAGAAAATTCTCTCAATATTCGGAGACAGTATCAGTCTTTGTGATACAGTATAGCTATGTCAAGAATGGTAATGCATAGTTCAAGTGAGCCAAAATATCGCCTAATTGGTTATTGGTTATGGAAGGCCTCGGTATCACTGCAAACGAATTAAAATCCATAATTGCTCAACCGCCCGTGCCAGTGGAATCATCCGAATTACTAACTCATCTTCCAAACAAGGAAAGGTAACTGTAGTCCCCATCGTAGCAGTCTCAGCACACGCCAAAAGACATAAGGCGAAACCGCACAGAAAGTGAACACAGTCAACTGTTCCCTGTCATACGATATCATCCTTCATCGTAAACAATTGGGACATCGAAACATGAACAAAACGGATGAAACACACAGCTCACAGTGTGCACAGAGCTCTTAACTCAGTAGCTCCTGCAACAAGCCGGACTTGGAATATGAGGAAACTGCAACAAGGAACACCCTTCAAACATAGCCTTCAATGGTTCCTGCCGCCTATTCACCATATACCATTGAAGTTCACGTCCTCCCGAAAATGATGATCGTCATATTGAGAACAAAAAATGTATAGCGCTTGATGATGTTAGGACGTCGTTCTTGACACCAACCGAACACAGAAACACACAGGTAGTCGTCGAATTATCACCGTCACACATCAAACAACATGTCGCCTAATGTTTATAATCAACTCTGAAGAGCTGACTACATCTGACGTCACATTCACTTCGTAGAATCAAGGCAAGGTATAGAATGAAACATATTTGTTTTCTTCACGTTTCTTTTAAAAAGATGCACTACCTTTAACGAATGATTTTTATCGAGCATTAAATAGTCTGGACATCGAACCAAAACTGAATGAAACCCAATCAGTCGAGCTTGATATATTAGTAACCATCATCATCATAAGGTGCCGTCTCCGAAACGAAGGTTGGCTACCATGGAGCGCCATTCACTCTGTCTCTTTGAGGGTGCAGATTGTCATAGGTTGAGTTGTTCATCTTTTGATGCTACTCGTCCATGTTAGTCTTGGTCTGCCTCTGCCTCTTTTACCTTGTATTTTCCCTTCCAATATTACTGTTACTAGGTTGTTGTGTCAGACATGCACTAACAATTTCATTTGTCTTTTCTGAATTGTAATTTAGTAGTTCTCTTTTTTATTTTTATTTGTTTTAATGTGTTGTAAACGTTGTTTTTTAGTTGTATTAGTAAAAAAGAAAATCTGTATATAGAGCTTTGCAGCAGTAGGCAATCTGATCATCAGAAGAACTCCCTGAAGCAAGTGTTCCGGCCCTTAAACTTCTTCACACTCTAAGGGAGGTGAACCGGCCAGGGTCATGACCCCCAGGCGTCGACAATCAGCTGTGTTGAACTCAACAGCTGACACTATATTCCGCTTACAATAACTGCACTTACTCTACGCAACACTTCTGCTTGAATCTACTGTCTATATGAAATTAATAGGCTACAAGACAAAAGAAAAGCTGAGCAAAAAGTGGATCAATGAAATAAGAAAGCAAATAAATAAATTCAAAAGTCTACAAACAACGCCCCTTTTCTACATTTTACAATATACGAAGTATAATCTACATCAATAGAAGTGAGAAAGAGAGTTCATTGGTGCTAAGTAGAGCTAATTCTGACCTATGGAAGCGAATCGGGGACCGTAAACAAACAAATGAAAAGACGATTAGAGGCCACAGAGATGGGATTTCTCAGAAGAATAGTGAAAGTGCCCTGGATGCTAAAAAGATCAAGGTGGAAAGTCTCAAAGATGCCAACACACTGGGTAGCCCCCAAGAAACAATCCGCATTTTTCGGGCACGTCATGAGAAGAAGAAAGTTGGTTACAACATGCAAAATACGGGAAAGAGAGATCGCGGACGACAAAGAGAGAGAATACTTTATAGCTTGGTGTCATGGCATGGAAAACAGTCAATAACAGGACTGATACGATGCACTGTAGATAGAAGATTGTGAAAGGACATGATCGACTACGCCAACCACATGATTATGATGAAGTAGAATACAGATTAATGCAACTCAAACTACACCTAACCATGTCTACATAGCAATTCATCCTCTATTCAACACTTTAAGGTACAAACAACTAAGATCTATAACACCACCAGGCTATCAAGTCATCCTCTATTCAACACTTTAAGGTACAAACAACTAAGATCAATAACACCACCAGGCTATCAAGTCATCCTCTATTCAACACTTTAAGGTACAAACAACTAAGATCAATAACACCACCAGGCTATCAAGTCATCCTCTATTCAACACTTTAAGGTACAAACAACTAAGATCATTAACACCACCAGGCTATCAAGTCATCCTCTATTCAACACTTTAAGGTACAAACAACTAAGATCAATAACACCACCAGGCTATCAAGTCATCCTCTATTCAACACTTTAAGGTACAAACAACTAAGATCAATAACACCACCAGGCTATCAAGTCATCCTCTATTCAACACTTTAAGGTACAAACAACTAAGATCAATAACACCACCAGGCTATCAAGTCATCCTTTATTCAACACTTTAAGGTACAAACAACTAAGGTCAATAACACCACCAGGCTATCAAGTCATCCTCTATTCAACACTTTAAGGTACAAACAACTAAGGTCATTAACACCACCAGGCTATCAAGTCATCCTCTATTCAACACTTTAAGGTACAAACAACTAAGATCAATAACACCACCAGGCTATCAAGTCATCCTCTATTCAACACTTTAAGGTACAAAGAACTAAGATCTATAACACCACCAGGCTATCAAGTCATCCTCTATTCAACACTTTAAGGTACAAAGAACTAAGATCAATAACACCACCAGGCTATCAAGTCATCCTCTATTCAACACTTTAAGGTACAAACAACTAAGATCAATAACACCACCAGGCTATCAAGTCATCCTCTACTCAACACTTTAAGGTACAAACAACTAAGATCAATAACACCACCAGGCTATCAAGTCATCCTCTATTCAACACTTTAAGGTACAAACAACTAAGATCAATAACACCACCAGGCTATCAGGTCATCCTCTATTCAACACTTTAAGGTACAAACAACTAAGATCAATAACACCACCAGGCTATCAAGTCATCCTCTATTCAACACTTTAAGGTACAAACAACTAAGATCAATAACACCACCAGGCTATCAAGTCATCCTCTATTCAACACTTTAAGGTACAAACAACTAAGATCAATAACACCACCAGGCTATCAAGTCATCCTCTATTCAACACTTTAAGGTACAAACAACTAAGATCATTAACACCACCAGGCTATCAAGTCATCCTCTATTCAACACTTTAAGGTACAAACAATTAAGATCAATAACACCACCAGGCTATCAAGTCATCCTCTATTCAACTCTTTAAGGTACAAACAACTAAGATCAATAACACCACCAGGCTATCAAGTCATCCTCTATTCAACACTTTAAGGTACAAACAACTAAGATCAATAACACCACCAGGCTATCAAGTCATCCTCTATTCAACACTTTAAGGTACAAACAACTAAGATCAATAACACCACCAGGCTATCAAGTCATCCTCTATTCAACACTTTAAGGTACAAACAACTAAGATCAATAACACCACCAGGCTATCAAGTCATCCTCTATTCAACACTTTAAGGTACAAACAACTAAGATCAATAACACCACCAGGCTATCAAGTCATCCTCTATTCAACACTTTAAGGTACAAACAACTAAGATCAATAACACCACCAGGCTATCAAGTCATCCTCTATTCAACTCTTTAAGGTACAAACAACTAAGATCAATAACACCACCAGGCTATCAAGTCATCCTCTATTCAACACTTTAAGGTACAAACAACTAAGATCAATAACACCACCAGGCTATCAAGTCATCCTCTATTCAACACTTTAAGGTACAAACAACTAAGATCAATAACACCACCAGGCTATCAAGTCATCCTCTATTCAACACTTTAAGGTACAAACAACTAAGATCATTAACACCACCAGGCTATCAAGTCATCCTCTATTCAACACTTTAAGGTACAAACAACTAAGATCAATAACACCACCAGGCTATCAAGTCATCCTCTATTCAACACTTTAAGGTACAAACAACTAAGATCAATAACACCACCAGGCTATCAAGTCATCCTCTATTCAACACTTTAAGGTACAAACAACTAAGATCAATAACACCACCAGGCTATCAAGTCATCCTCTATTCAACACTTTAAGGTACAAACAACTAAGATCAATAACACCACCAGGCTATCAAGTCATCCTCTATTCAACACTTTAAGGTACAAACAACTAAGATCAATAACACCACCAGGCTATCAAGTCATCCTCTATTCAACTCTTTAAGGTACAAACAACTAAGATCAATAACACCACCAGGCTATCAAGTCATCCTCTATTCAACACTTTAAGGTACAAACAACTAAGATCAATAACACCACCAGGCTATCAAGTCATCCTCTATTCAACACTTTAAGGTACAAACAACTAAGGTCATTAACACCACCAGGCTATCAAGTCATCCTCTATTCAACACTTTAAGGTACAAACAACTAAGATCAATAACACCACCAGGCTATCAAGTCATCCTCTATTCAACACTTTAAGGTACAAAGAACTAAGATCTATAACACCACCAGGCTATCAAGTCATCCTCTATTCAACACTTTAAGGTACAAAGAACTAAGATCTATAACACCACCAGGCTATCAAGTCATCCTCTATTCAACACTTTAAGGTACAAAGAACTAAGATCAATAACACCACCAGGCTATCAAGTCATCCTCTATTCAACACTTTAAGGTACAAACAACTAAGATCAATAACACCACCAGGCTATCAAGTCATCCTCTATTCAACACTTTAAGGTACAAACAACTAAGATCAATAACACCACCAGGCTATCAAGTCATCCTCTATTCAACACTTTAAGGTACAAACAACTAAGATCAATAACACCACCAGGCTATCAAGTCATCCTCTATTCAACACTTTAAGGTACAAACAACTAAGATCAATAACACCACCAGGCTATCAAGTCATCCTCTATTCAACACTTTAAGGTACAAACAACTAAGATCAATAACACCACCAGGCTATCAAGTCATCCTCTATTCAACACTTTAAGGTACAAACAATTAAGATCAATAACACCACCAGGCTATCAAGTCATCCTCTATTCAACTCTTTAAGGTACAAACAACAAATCAATAACACCACCAGGCTATCAAGTCATCCTCTATTCAACACTTTAAGGTACAAACAACTAAGATCAATAACACCACCAGGCTATCAAGTCATCCTCTATTCAACACTTTAAGGTACAAACAACTAAGATCAATAACACCACCAGGCTATCAAGTCATCCTCTATTCAACACTTTAAGGTACAAACAACTAAGATCAATAACACCACCAGGCTATCAAGTCATCCTCTATTCAACACTTTAAGGTACAAACAACTAAGATCAATAACACCACCAGGCTATCAAGTCATCCTCTATTCAACACTTTAAGGTACAAACAACTAAGATCAGTAACACCACCAGGCTATCAAGTCATCCTCTATTCAACTCTTTAAGGTACAAACAACTAAGATCAATAACACCACCAGGCTATCAAGTCATCCTCTATTCAACACTTTAAGGTACAAACAACTAAGATCAATAACACCACCAGGCTATCAAGTCATCCTCTATTCAACACTTTAAGGTACAAACAACTAAGATCAATAACACCACCAGGCTATCAAGTCATCCTCTATTCAACACTTTAAGGTACAAACAACTAAGATCAATAACACCACCAGGCTATCAAGTCATCCTCTATTCAACACTTTAAGGTACAAACAACTAAGATCAATAACACCACCAGGCTATCAAGTCATCCTCTATTCAACACTTTAAGGTACAAACAACTAAGATCAATAACACCACCAGGCTATCAAGTCATCCTCTATTCAACACTTTAAGGTACAAACAACTAAGATCATTAACACCACCAGGCTATCAAGTCATCCTCTATTCAACACTTTAAGGTACAAACAACTAAGATCAATAACACCACCAGGCTATCAAGTCATCCTCTATTCAACACTTTAAGGTACAAACAACTAAGATCAATAACACCACCAGGCTATCAAGTCATCCTCTATTCAACACTTTAAGGTACAAACAACTAAGATCAATAACACCACCAGGCTATCAAGTCATCCTCTATTCAACACTTTAAGGTACAAACAACTAAGATCAATAACACCACCAGGCTATCAAGTCATCCTCTATTCAACACTTTAAGGTACAAACAACTAAGATCAATAACACCACCAGGCTATCAAGTCATCCTCTATTCAACACTTTAAGGTATAAACAACTAAGATCAATAACACCATCAGGCTATCAAGTCATCCTCTATTCAACACTTTAAGGTATAAACAACTAAGATCAATAACACCATCAGGCTATCAAGTCATCCTCTATTCAACACTTTAAGGTATAAACAACTAAGATCAATAACACCACCAGGCTATCAAGTCATCCTCTATTCAACACTTTAAGGTATAAACAACTAAGATCAATAACACCATCAGGCTATCAAGTCATCCTCTATTCAACACTTTAAGGTACAAACAACTAAGATCAATAACACCACCAGGCTATCAAGTCATCCTCTATTCAACACTTTAAGGTATAAACAACTAAGATCAATAACACCATCAGGCTATCAAGTCATCCTCTATTCAACACTTTAAGGTATAAACAACTAAGATCAATAACACCATCAGGCTATCAAGTCATCCTCTATTCAACACTTTAAGGTACAAACAACTAAGATCAATAACACCACCAGGCTATCAAGTCATCCTCTATTCAACACTTTAAGGTATAAACAACTAAGATCAATAACACCATCAGGCTATCAAGTCATCCTCTATTCAACACTTTAAGGTACAAACAACTAAGATCAATAACACCACCAGGCTATCAAGTCATCCTCTATTCAACACTTTAAGGTACAAACAACTAAGATCAATAACACCACCAGGCTATCAAGTCTCTCCACAACTTTCGATCGATCAATGTGTTCATCAATTCTATTGTTACCGAACTATTTCTTAACTTGCCTTCTATCTTTTCTATTTCTCAGTGCTTTATTTTTGGTTCTTCAATCAACGGTAGGAGGCCGGGATAATAAGATGTCACTGAATAAAGTAGAAAGTTCCCTGGTCAGCTAAAAAAAAAAAAAAGAAAAAAGATGGAATCCTCAAGGAGGTCAAAATACATGGAGCGCTCATAAAAAAAATAATTAAAAAAACACATCAGAAATAAACAATGAATATTTTTCTGGCACATAATAAAAAAAGAAAAGTTGGAACTCTCAGTTACAGCTGACAAAATACAGGCAAAGAGAGATCGCGGACAACAAAGAAAATACCAGATAGATCGTTGGCGTGGCATGGAAAAAAAGTCAACAACAAAATGTATAAGATGTACTTTAGACTAGGGTTTGTGGAAGATAATGATCGCCTCCGCTAGACAGTATGGCACATGATAGTGATGCTTTCATTCTTACATTTTCTCTCAGATTTTTTTCCTAATTGAGATAAATTCAGCTGCCCCCTTCTTTTATTTCTAAGCTCATATTTTCCATCCCTCTTTTTATAAGTTTTCCTTTTTTTGTAATTCTCATCTTTGAAAAATGTTATCGTTACTATTTTTAGCTTTCCAAGACTTCCTTAACATTTACTTTGTAAAGATACCTGTCTGGTTATTACTGAGTTATTGAGTTATATTGAGTTATTTAGTTATTATTGTGGTATTGAGTTATTACTGAATTATTTAGTTATATTGAGTTTTTGCTTTATTATTGAGTTATTTAATTATTTGCGGATCATCATCATTGCACTCCGGACATGTCCATATGTGCTCAGATCCCCTCCTCAGCAAGTCCCGCAGTGTCCAGCGACTGACGACTCCAGTTCTGTGTTGGTTGATAAGTCTTCTTATACGCGCACTAAGTTTCGCGTTTCTGGCTGTGTTCATCTTAACTCAATAACTCAATATAACTCAAATGAACTCAATAACTCAGTAATAACCAAACAGGTGACTTTACAAAAAACCTTCAACTTTTTAAATTGTTTTTGTTTGCTCGACTGCTGTCAAGATGTACGTTCTTCCATACGCAAGTATCACCTTGAAAAGTTGTGGAAATCAAAACTCATCAGCACAAACACAAAACTTAGGCTATTCAAATCAAATGTACTATCAACCCTTACGTATGTGTGTGAAAGCTGGAAAACAACAAGAGATATAGAAACAAAGTTGAACACATTCGAAAATAAATGTCTAAGGAAAATACTTGGTATAGCATGGAACGAATTCAAAACAAACGAGGAAATTAGAGAAATCGCCAATCAACCACTAATATCTTCAGTAATAAAGAAAAGACGATGGTCATACGTTGGACATGTGATGAGAAGAGATAATAATCGAATAGCAAAGCAAGCCCTCATATGGGAAACAACAGGTAAAAGAAAAAGAGGAAGAACCAGGGAGACACTGAGAAGAACATTGATGAGAGAGGCAAGAGCAGCAGGAATCGGCTCCCTCAATGAGATAGAACTGCTTGCACAGAACAGAGACAGATGGCGAGATTTGATAAAATATCTTTAAAAGAAAACTGCTAGAACAAAAATTCATATAGGAGAAGGTGTATCTTGATCTACGCCCAATGGGCCGGTTACGGCTCGAAAGGTCAATAGATAGATAGATACGCAAGTACCAGCTCTACGTACGATTCAGTTTTTCTTGTCTCTAGTATACAACGAGTGAAACAAAGATGGAACGACAATAGACGTAGTTGTCACATCTTTCAAAAGTTGAGATGGGCACAGCCAGAAACGAGAAACGTAGTGGGCGTATAAGAAGATTTATCAACCAACACAGAACTGGAGTCGTCAGTCGCTGGACACTGCAGGAAATGTTGTGGGGGGGGGGGGGAGGAGGTGGATCTGAGCATCTATGGGCATGTTCGGAGTGCTATGATGATGACCCGCAGATATCTCAATAACTAAATAACAAATAAATAACTCAACATAACTCAATAGCTCAGTAATAACTCAATACATCAATAATAACTCAATAACTCAGTAATAACTCAAGAAGAAGTAAAAGTAAAGAGCCCCCATAATGCCATAACGGGGTAATGTGTCGGTATTACGCCCGTGCCGCTTTACTTTCCCGGAAAAAAATCCGGTACCCATTTAAAGCTGGGTGAAACTGGAAGCCGTCGGTTCGGATCGAACCTTACCCTTGTCCTTTGTAGTCCAGTTCACTAACCACTGAGCTATCGCGGCTCCCAATAACTCAATACCTCAATTATAACTCAATCATTCACGAATATAGATTTCAAGGTAAATAATAGATATTTGGCACTGTGAAGAATGTGTCAATACTGAGTTGTATTACTGAAATGGGCAACGTTGACTAATATATCTCCAACAAAAGAGAACGACAAGGAAAATGGCGATAAACTTCATAATGTGTAAGTAACTGCACAAACAAGAGGGAAACTACTCTCCATAACTACACATTTCAAGAACGTATCTTCTCTTGTACTTTAACTTTAAAAAGTTGATTCATCTTCAGACGTGTAGGGGTAAAATTAAAAGCATTCACAGCTGTATCTGCTGAGAAGGACACACCGGAAAATGAAACAAGCATAGCAGTTACCATCGGGAGAAGGAAAGGCTATGGGAGTTCACCCAGACAAAAAAGTCCAACCAAGATTCAGCCTGCTATAGATGGAGTGTGTCAGCCGTGGGAGAACACCCAGACAGAAAAGTCCAACCAAGATTCAGCCTGCTATAGATGGAGTGTGTCAGCCGTGGGAGAACACCCAAACAGAAAAGTCCAACCAAGATTCAGCCTGCTATAGATGGAGTGTGTCAGCCGTGGGAGAACACTCGGACAGAAAAGCCCAACCAAGATTTAGCCTGCTATAGATGGAGTGTGTCAGCCGTGGGAGAACACCCAAACAGAAAAGTCCAACCAAGATTCAGCCTGCTATAGATGGAGTGTGTCAGCCGTGGGAGAACACCCAAACAGAAAAGTCCAACCAAGATTCAGCCTGCTATAGATGGAGTGTGTCAGCCGTGGGAGAACACCCAAACAGAAAAGTCCAACCAAGATTCAGCCTGCTATAGATGGAGTGTGCCAGCCGCGGGAGAACACTCAGACAGAAAAGTCCAACCAAGATTCAGCCTGCTATAGATGGAGTGTGCCAGCCGTGGGAGAACACCCAGACAGAAAAGTCCAACCAAGATTCAGCCTGCTATAGATGGAGTGTGCCAGCCGCGGGAGAACACTCAGACAGAAAAGTCCAACCAAGATTCAGCCTGCTATAGATGGAGTGTGTCAGCCGTGGGAGAACACCCAGACAGAAAAGTCCAACCAAGATTCAGCCTGCTATAGATGGAGTGTGTCAGCCGTGGGAGAACACTCAGACAGAAAAGTCCAACCAAGATTTAGCCTGCTATAGATGGAGTGTGCCAGCCGCGGGAGAACACTCAGACAGAAAAGTCCAACCAAGATTCAGCCTGCTATAGATGGAGTGTGCCAGCCGCGGGAGAACACCCAGACAGAAAAGTCCAACCAAGATTCAGCCTGCTATAGATGGAGTGTGTCAGCCGTGGGAGAACACTCAGACAGAAAAGTCCGACCAAGATTTAGCCTGCTATAGATGGAGTGTGTCAGCCGTGGGAGAACACTCGGACAGAAAAGACCAACCAAGATTCAGCCTGCCGAAGACGGAGTGTGTCAGTCACAGCGCAGGATTATTGAAAAAAATCATGATGCACACTCATATACAAGTACTGACCGTGCGACGAGCTCATCGTGTGTCATGATGTTGTACTTACCCCTCGATCATGAAACAGGACAAAGGGTCAGATTTGCATTATCACAAGACGTGAACGCCAAAGAAAAACAATTCAATAAGCATTTATACCATTACAATTACAGTCATACATACGCTCTCATAAGAGAAATCTTCTGTACGTTTCGACGCACTGTGCGTCACTCACAATTTGATTTGTGTGAACCGTCACCAAACCATATTATTTTTTTACATGTATTGTACTATCTTGGTATTGATGAAATCTAATACCATGTTCACTTATCTAAAAACTCCTCTATAATATGTCAAGTGTTCTGTTTACTGAGTGCCGACTCCGCATCGAAATATTGACAACCATGGAGCGCCATATTCCCCTCTGCCTCTGTATTTGATTGTGCAGTATGTCATAGGCTGCTGACTTGTCCATCTTCTGATGTTACTCGTCCATGTTATTCTTCGTCTGCCCCTGCCTCTATTACCTTGTATTTTTCCTTCCAAAATTACTTTAAGTAGGCTGTTGTGTCTTTTATGTTATGTGATAGATAAATATAAATATGTAGATTGATTCTTAAAACCGTGACAAATTTTGTTTCTGAAATCTCTTCCGTTGCGTGGATAAGAAGCTTCTGTACAGAAAGAGATAAGTCTGTAAGAATTTCGACTAATGGATCTGTATGTCCACGAACACTTCATCAGATAACATCAGACCTCAATAAAGAACTCGTAGAACGGCTGTTTGAATCGATAACTTCTCGTGCTCCAAACCAGGAGATCGGGGGGTCGTATTCCTGTAGGGTCACAATTTTTCCCTGTCGGAGAAAGGGAGAGCGGGGTGAGATGGGGTGGGTGGGGGGGGGGTGGAGAACAGGGATTATCAAACCTTATACTGGAACACCTCGCGGTGGCTGCATCGCGCATGCTGCCTTTATTCTTCAGTCCTATACGTGCCTCTCCTGGCCCCAGTAATGGAATAATGCCATAAAACCGACAAATAGTTTATATACAAATTTGACACATATAAACATAATTCTATAAAACATTCAATATAACATAGTTCAATAAACATTCAACATAACATAGTTCTATAAATCATTCAACAAAACATAGTTCTATAAATCATTCAACAAAACATAGTTCTATAAATCATTCAACAAAACATAGTTCTATAAAATTCAACAAAACATAGTTCTATAACACATAAAGAAAACATAGTTCTATAAACATCAATATAGCATAGTTCTATAAAACATCAACAAAACATAGTTCTATAAAACATCAACATAACATAGTTCTATTAAACATCAACAAAACATAGTTCTATGAAACATCAACAAAACATAGTTCTATAAAACATCAACAAAATAATAGTTCTATAAAACATCAACATAACATAGTTCTATAAAACATCAACAAATAATAGTTCTATAAAACATCAACATAACATAGTTCTATTAAACATCAACAAAACATAGTTCTATAAAACATCAACATAACATAGTTCTATTAAACATCAACAAAACATAGTTCTATAAAACATCAACATAACATAGTTCTATAAAACATCAACAAAACATAGTTCTATAAAACATCAACATAACATAGTTCTATTAAACATCAACAAAACATAGTTCTATAAAACATCAACAAAATAATAGTTCTATAAAACATCAACAAAACATAGTTCTATAAAACATCAACAAAACATAGTTCTATAAAACATCAACAAAACAGTTCTATAAAACATCAACAAAATAATAGTTCTATAAAACATCAACATAACATAGTTCTATAAAACATCAACAAAATACTAGTTCTATAAAACATCAACAAAACATAGTTCTATAAAACATCAACAAAACATAGTTCTATAAAACATCAACATAACATAGTTCTATTAAACATCAACATAACATAGTTCTATAAAACATCAACAAAACATAGTTCTATAAAACAATCAATGGAATATAGTTCTATAGAACATTCGACAGCACATAAATAAAAAAAAAAAAAAAAACTACCCCTGTCACACCAAGTGGCGTGTAGGGAATATGGTGTTAGGGACCATAAATTTTACAGACCTTCGGCATATGGTTTTTGGGGTAATGTGGTCCCGTGCCGCTTTACTTTCCCAGAAAAAAAATCCGGTACCCATTAAAGGCTGGGTGAACCGGAAGCCGTCGGTTGGGATCGAACCCTACCTTTTGTCCTTTGTTGTCCAGTTCACTAACCACTGAGCTATCGCGGCTCCCTTCAACAGCATATACTATGCATTAAATCCCTAACACAAAATGTATTTATGTTCTATAAAAACAGCGACAAATATGATTATACCCGCATACACATTTTGATAAACAGATTAACAGCGCTATAATTGCTACCTTTCTTTCTTGTGGCTTATAGCCATGATGTTGATGGAATCTAATTATCATCAATTAATTAGATAGATGCATGAATACTCTTCCTTCATTATCGATATTTGCTTTCATTACTAATATTAGGCGCACTACAGACAAATGTCTATGATTGCATTAAGTTATGTCTCATATCTGATATATCTGCATTACTTTTCACGGGGTGAGAATAAAGGGTGATATTCTCAGTACAGTAGCCATGTTGTATACATAATAAAATACCTTCTTCAAAGTAGACAGTCATCATAAGGTTACATGTCTTTGCAGAACGTTGCATACACCACAGAACGTTGCGTACACCACAGGACGTTACATACACCACAGAACGTTACATACACCACAGAACGTTACATACACCACAGAACGTTACATACACCACAGAACGTTACATACACCACAGAACGTTACATACACCACAGAACGCTGCATACACCACAGAACGCTGCATACACCATAGAACGCTGCATACACCACAGAACGTTACATACACCACAGAACGTTACATACACCACAGAACGCTGCATACACCACAGAACGTTACATACACCACAGAACGTTACATACACCACAGAACGCTGCATACACCACAGAACGTTACATAGACCACAGAACGCTGCATACACCACAGAACGTTACATACACCACAGAACGCTGCATACACCACAGAACGTTGCATACACCACAGAACGTTACATACACCACAGAACGTTACATACACCACAGAACGCTGCATACACCACAGAACGCTGCATACACCACAGAACGTTACATACACCACAGAACGTTACATACACCACAGAACGTTGCATACACCACAGAACGTTACATACACCACAGAACGTTACATACACCACAGAACATTACATACACCACAGAACGTTGCATACACCACAGAACGTTACATACACCACAGAACGTTACATACACCACAGAACGTTGCATACACAACAGAACGTTGCGTACACCACAGAACGTTACTTACACCACAGAACGTTACATACACCACAGAACGTTGCATACACAACAGAACGTTGCGTACACCACAGAACGTTACATACACCACAGAACGTTGCATACACCATAGAACGTTGTATACACAACAGAACGTTGCGTACACCACAGAACGTTACTTACACCACAGAACGTTACATACACCACAGAACGTTACATACACCACAGAACGTTACATACACCACAGAAAGTTACATACACCACAGAAAGTTACATACACCACAGAACGCCTGAAAGAATATATGTCTCTAACCAAGTCTATCAAAGAACGTTGCATTCACCACAACAATACCTTAATGTGTTTCTGTGCTGGACATGGTTCATTTCTTGGTGTTTTTCCGTGAAGCCATGGCTTATATCCTGATGTGTTTCTGTGCTAGCCATGGCTCATATCTTAGCTTGTGTGTGTGTGTGTGTGTGTGTGTGCTGGCCATGGCTCATATCTTGGTGTGTGTCATGTTAGTCATATCTTATATCTTGGTGTGTCCGTGTTAATCATGTCTCATATCTTTATTTGTGTATGTGTTTAGTCAAATTTCATATCTTTGTGTGTATCTGTGTTAGTCATGTGTCATATCTTTGTCTGTGCATGTTTGGGTTAGCGATATCTCATATCTTTGTGTGTGCATGTCTGTGTATGTCACATCTCATATCCCTGTGTGTGCATGGCTATGTTAGTCACATCTCATATATTTGTGTGTGCATGTCTATGTTAGTCATATCTCATATCTTTGTGTGCATGTCTATGTTAGGCATGTGTCATATCTTTGTGTGTACATGACTATGTCAGTCATATCTCATATCGTATGTGCATATTTATGTTAGTCATGTGTCATATATCTTGATGTGTGTCAGTGTTAGTCATGCCTCGTATCGCTGTGTGCATGTCTATGTTGGTCACATCTCATATCTTTGTGTGTGCATGTCTGTGTTTGTCACATCTCATATCTTGATGTGTGTCAGTGTTAGTCACATCTCATATCTTGATGTATGTCTGTGTTAGTCACATCTCATATCTTGATGTGTGTCAGTATTAGTCATGCCTCGTATCGCTGTGCATGTCTGTGTTGGTCACATCTCATATCTTTGTGTGTGCATGTCTGTGTTAGTCATCTCTAGTGACTCGGGCAGATGGTGCTCGTAAACCTGGGAGGGCCGACCATCTAAGGGCAGAATCCCCCTACAGAAAAGATCATCTGCTGCCTTGCAGGAAGATTGGGGACAATCAAAGGCTAAGGAATGCAAACCTGAATAAAATGCTGGCTGAAATCGGATGCACTGGGCCACTGGCGCTGAACACAGTGCAACGTTTTAACGGGTGTTCAATCAGAGTGGATCTGGCAGACTCTAATTGTGATGTTCTGTCTGCGGGGGCGATCAACACACTTAACCTGACAGCTGTCTTCATGTGAGAGTCTGGAATCCTACTCTCCTGATCCTGATCGCAGACAAAACATCTGAACAAATATATGTTTCTAACCAGATTTTTCACAGAATGTTGCATTCACCACAGAACGCTGCATACACCGTAAAACGCATGAATAAAAATCTCTCTCTCTCTCTCTAACCAGATCTACCGCAGAACGTTGCATTCACCACAGAACGCCTGAAGGAATCTATGCCTCCAACCAGATTTATCACAGAACGTTACATTCTCTAGTGCCCGTCTGAAAGAATCTCTGTCTACAACCAGATCTCACACTTCTGTTGTCATGTTCAGGGTCTCCTTGATGTTTTTAAACCACCTCCTTCTTGGACTGCTCCGCTTTCCTGAAGCCATACCGTTCATTGCTCACTTCTGTTTTAGTAGTAAAGTAAGTAAAGTACCCTTGTTACGCCAAGTGGCGTATAGGGAAATATGGTGTTAGTGACCCTATATTTTACAGACCTTCAGCACATGATTTTTGGGGTAATGTGGTCGGTATTACGCCCGTGCTGCTTTACTTTCCCAGAAAAAAATCCGGTACGCATTTAAGGCTGGGTGAACCCGGAAGCCGTCGGTTAGGATCGAATCCTACCCCTTGTCCATTGTAGTCCAGTTCATTAAACATTGAGCTATCGCGGCTCCCTACTTCTTTTTAGCTGTCTTGACTTCTTGAAAGTCCGCAATCTGTAGTTTAACGTTGCTTTCTGTTTAGTTCCGGTCACTTAACATCTTAGGTCCCGGTAGTGCCATAAGCCCTATACCAAGCTGTTCCTAGACCATAGCGCACAAATATAGGATATTTTTGCTTACAAGTGGGCGGTAAACGAATTTTAGGATGAATTAAAAGTCATACAATATGTGCTAGCTTAACATTACCCAAGTATGGCGCCAAATATGGACGCTAGCAGTAAAGGACAAACAAGATTACAACTGCTAAACATCTTTTGGTCACGTCATAATACTTAAGGATTGAAATTAAACACAACGAGCCTTTACAATACGTCACGAGAACGCCAGTCAGTGCTGCGGTAAAGCTGGTAGCAAGGAGCCAGTAGTGGGGTGTAACGTACAGTCGTACACGGTATGGTGACGTCATCATCATGTGCCATACCAGTTGGTGTAGGCGATCATGTCCTTCCACCATATTCTATCTACAGTGCATCGTATCAGTTCTGCTGTTGACTGTTTACCATGCCATGACACCAAGCTATCCAGTATTTTCTTTCTTTGTCGTCCGCGATATCTCTTCCCATGTGTTTTGCCAGTTGTAATCATGTATTCCAACTTTCCTCTTCTCATGATGTGCACGAAAAATGTTTATTTGTTTCTTTCTGATGTCTTTTAGGAGCTCCCTTTTTGTGTTGGCCTCTTTGAGAGTTTCCTCATTGATCTTTTTTAGTTATCCAGGGAACTTTCAACATTTTTCTGAGAAATCCCATCTCTGTGGCCTCTAATCGTCTTCTAGTGTGTTTGTCTACTGTCCATGATTCGCTTCCACGAGTCAGAATTGGTTCTATATAGCACTGATGAATTCTTTTTCTCAATTCTATTGACATAGATTTGTTGCATAAGATATTTTCCATTTTCTGAAATGCTATTTTGGCCTGAGCTATTCTGCTTTTTATTTATGTAGTGCATCTTCTGTCTGATGTTATTATTGTGCCCAAGTATTTGAAACGTGGTATGGTGACAGCTTGACAAATAAGGAACACAACAAAATACTAACGTTTCGGCCTGCATGCGACCTTCATCAGAAAACGAGGACAACGATAACAAACGATGAAGCACAGATAAATGCCACTACATCTAGGATAATAAGGACTGGTAAGTAAAGGAGAAGTGGAGAGAGGGATAAGTAACGAGTTGGTGACGAGAGAGAGAGAGAGAGAGAGAGAGAGAGAGATGTGTTACATGTTGGAGGATAGGTCAAATGTGAAAATATAAAAGTATAAGTACAAAAATGATTATATATAAAAGTCGACTCAGCTGGTGGAATACTTCACGCGCCCATTGATGGAAGGTTAATAAGTGCCAGCTAGACAGTCAGTCACGTGGTAAGACCAGCGGTTAGACACGTAGTAAGAGAGTCTAAGGAAATCTCCACAAGAAATGCTATCTAGAGGATAAAAGAGCAGTAAGTGCATATATAATAGTGACACTGTGACCTTCCAGGCATGTTGTAAGAGGCGACTAAGGAGTTTGAACCATGGCTTGACAAGCTGTAATTGTAAAACGTATTTTCAATGACGCAAGGCCATCGATTTTATAAGCAGAGGTGTCTGCAACATGTGCCATTTTGGAAAACAAGGTTTCTGTTTTTGAGATTGTGGTTCTGCGCTATGTGCCGTCTTCGGCTCTAAAGGACAATAGATAGATAGATAGATAGATAGATAGATAGATAGATAGATAGATAGATAGATAGATAGATAGATAGATAGATAGATAGATAGATAGATAGATAGATAGATAGATAGATAGATAGATAGATAGATAGATAGATAGATAGATAGATAGATAGATAGATAGATAGATAGATAGATAGATAGATAGATAGATAGATAGATAGATAGATAGATAGATAGATAGATAATCTGACGCTATACAAAGCTTCATTTATGAGGCACACCAGGGAATAAAGAGCTTCATTTATGATGAGGACCAGTGAATAAAACGTTGCATTTATGAGGCGGACAAAAGTGAACTGGAAAGAACACTCTATTTTCACTGAACTCTGAAAGACAAAAGCAATTCAATAACAAGATAAGAACTATTTAATTACTTTATATTCTCGTAAAGTAATTAAATATTAATACCGAACAATCAAATAATTGACAAGAAAATCAATCGAGGCCACCGAATATGATCTAACAGAGGAATATTGAGATTATACCACGAAGAGTTAATAATTGTGAAGAAGATATTCTTAAAGAGCACACGCCAAAAAGATAGCTGAATACTTCATGTTGCTTGATCATCATTTATGGTAATATAAGGGCAAATGAAGAAGTGGATAATTTTGACAACTGGACAGAATGACGGAAGATGAGATAGAGGGAAACAGAGAGAAATGATGGGGGCCAGTGGTGAGGAGTGTAGAACACTCCAAGGTATGAAGACAGCTTCACAAGGGAGGAACACAACACAATACTGACGTTTCGGCCTGAGGCCTTTTTCAGAGTACAAGGACAACGAAAACAAACGGTGAAATGCAATTATCTATAAATACATGATCAGAAGAAGAGGATAGAAAAGAAAAAAGTAGGATGATGAAAAAATGAAAAAAGAAGAGAGCTAAGATAAGAATATAGAAAGAATAGGAGAATATATGTATATATAAAATATAAAATATAGAATCACTTAGCTTAAACGACTGGTTAATCCGCCGGGAGCCCAACGAAGAATGACTCAAAAGAGAGAAATGATGCCAGTTAGAGAGGACTAGTAGGATGATAAACATAACAAGCAAAAAGTATGGACTAGATATGAATATCAAAAAGACTAAAACTATGATCATAAACAAAGAAAATTCTCAAGACCTACAAATAAATATCACAGTTGAATAAATACATCTGGAGACAGTCCAGAGTTACAACTACCTGGGACATACTATAACCAATGATGGAAAATGCAAAATTGAAATAAACAAAAGAATAGGTATGGCAAAAAAGTAATTTTAATGCCATGAAAAATATACTAACAACAAAACAAATAACACCAGGGCTGGAACTAAGCATAGCAAAATGTTACATCTTCTCAATATTCCTGTATGGTGCAGAAACATGGACATTAGACAAGAAAACAGAACAGAAAATTGAAGCCTTTGAAATGTGGATTTACAGAAGAATAGGTAGAATGGGATGGAAAGGAAAGAAAACAAACAAAGAAGTTTTAAAACAACTAAAAATAAAAAAGAACTACTAAATACAATTCAAACAAGACAAATGAAATGTTTGGGACACGTTAAAAGACGCAATAGCCTTCTAAAAGTAATATTGGAAGGGAAAATACAAGGTAAAAGAGGCAGACTAAGACTAACATGGACGAGTAACATACAAAGATGGACAAGTCAATCTATGACAACCTGCACCATCAAAGCAAGAAACAGAGTGGAAGGGCGCTCCATGGTAGCCAACCTTCGTTGCAGAGACGGCACACGATGATGATGATGATGATGATGATGATGATGATGATGATGAGAGAGTACTGGTTGTTATAAAAGTAAAGTAATAAATAGCCACATCACACCAAGTGGCGTATGGGGAGGAAACAAATAATAATAAATGCATATTACTATAGAGGGAAACTTCCGAGGCGATAATCAGCGAATCAATTCAGAGAAAGGGGTATGTTTACACACCTTCCGAGTGCTGTAAACATACCTCGTCCTCTGAATTGATTCGCTGGCGCATTGGGAATATGGTGTTCTTCTTCTACCTTTTAGCTCCCAGTGGAGCATAGGTCTTCAACAAACACTTTCCAAGTCGTTCTGTTTTTTGCAATTCTTTTAAGATCATTCCATGTCTTCCCCATCATCTTCAACTCTGCTTCGATCTGTCTTCTCCAAGAATTCCTTGGTCTTCCTCTTTGTCTTTTCCCCTGGGGATTCCAAAAAAGGGCCTGTTGTGTAATACTCTCAGTTGGCTGAATATGGTGTTAGTGACCATAATATTTATAGACCTTCGGTACATGATTTTGGGGTAATGTGGTCAGTATTACACCAGTGCTGATTTACATTCCCAGAAAAAAATCCGGTATCCATTTAAGGCTGTGTGAACCCGGGGGCCGTCGATCAGGGCTGGTTGGTAGGAACAGAATCATAGAAATAATAAACAGCAACATTGAATGAACATTGTAGAGAAACATGTTCCTGTACGTTAAAAGGCACGGGACTTGAAGATGCTAATCATCATTATCAAGTACCAAGCCTGCTGGCGTAGGTGATTATGTCTCTCCACAACTTTCGATCTCGACAGTTATTTATCATTTCTGTTGTTGACCTTCTGCCAAGCCATTCTCTTATGCTGTCTGGTATCTTTTCTCTTTGCTTCCCTCTATCTCTTCGTCCCTCAATTTTCCCAGTTGTCACAATATATTCCACATGTTCTCTTCTCATTACATCATCGTGTGCCCTCTTCGCAACGAAGGTTGGCTACCATGGATCGCCATTCTACTCTGTTTCTTGCTTTGGTGGTGCAGGCTGACATAGATTGACTTGTCCATCTTTTGATGTTACTCATCCATGTTAGTCTTGGTCTGCCCATGCCTCTTTTGCCTTGTATTTTTCCTTCCAATATTACTTTTAGTAGGCTGTTGCGTCTTTTAACATGCCCCAAAATATTAATTTGTCTTGTCTTAATTGTGTTCAGCAGTTCTCTTTTTATTTTTAGTTGTTTTAAAACTTCATCGTTTGTTTCCATCCAATTCTACCTATTCTTCTATAAATCCACATTTCAAAGGCTTAAATTTTCTGTTCTGTTTTCTTGTCTAATGTCCATGTTTCTGCACCATACAGGAATATTGAGAAGATGTAACATTTTGCTATTCTTAGTTTCAGCCCTGCTGATATTTGTTTTGTTGTTAGTATATATTTCATGGCATTAAAATTACTTTTTGCCATACCTATTCTTTTGTTTATTTCAGTTTTGCATTTTCCATCATTGCTTATAGTATGTCCCAGGTAGTTGTAACTCTGGACTGTCTCCAGATGTGTTCCCTCAACTGTGATATTTAATTGTAGGTCTTGAGAATTTTCTTTGTTTATGATCATAGTTTTAGTCTTTTTGATATCCATTTCTAGTCCATATGTTTTGCTTGTTGTGTTTATAACATTAAGCAATTATTGTAGGTCTTTACGATTTTCTGCTAGTAGAACAGTATCATCTGCATATCTTAGGTTATTAATTATCTTTCCATTAATCTTCTCATTACATGGTCAATAAATGATCATTGTTTCTTCCTAATATTGGAAATTAGCTCTAAGTTTATATAGAAATACAGGTAAATGAATATAAATATCTGAGAACATTGTTAACCTCAGATTGTAGATGTACAACAGATACAGAATGGCTCAGGCAAAAGCAGCATTCTAAAAAATGAGGAAGATACTGTGCAATCCATTTTTGACTATAGACACAAGAAAAAAAGAGTTCTTATATGTTATGTAGAGCAAGTCTTGACATATGGAGATGAATCATGGACAATAGGACAACAGACAAGAAAATCACTGGAGGCTGTAGAAATGTGGTTTGGCAGAAGAAAATTGAGAATACCATGGACAGGTAAGAATAGTAAGGCAAACGTTCTGAAAGAGGCCAAAGCAAAAAGAGAGATTCCAAAGATAGGAAGAAACAATCATCATTTTTTGGCCATGTAATGAGAAAGGAACAGCTGGAATATATTGTGACAACTGGGAAAATTGAGGGACGAAAAGAAATAGGGAACCAAAGAGAAAATATACCAGACAGTTTTAAGAGAATGGCCTGGCAGAAGGTCAAGAAAAGATAATTGTCGAGATCGAAAATTGTGGAGAGACATGATCACCTACGCCAGCAGGCATGATACTTGATGATGAAACAAAAATATAGATACCAATGCTGTTGGCACATACTGTTACTTATTCTAAGGGCGATGGTTTTGTTTTGCATACATTGTTTACTGTATTCAGGGCTGCCACTGTAATTATAGCAAATCATAGCTTTTTAGTTTCCAGTCTTCGTCAGTGACAATGGATCCAACATAATTGAATTCATGGACTGTTTCAAATTCTTCTCCATTTACTGTGATTTTTGTCTCAATGTTTCTTTATCATCAATGTGGTTTCGTTAGCATTAACATATCTATTCCCTACGCTCGTTATGGCTTATCAAGACACTCAACTAGGTCTTCAATCATACACTAATTGATAGCCCTTCTATATTTTCCGGAAAACGATATAAAACATTATCCACATAACGATGATTTGTAATCGTTCAGCCTTCTAAGCTGATAATGTTGCTACAAGCTTTTATTTCTACGCCAAATCTCGATTCTCGTAGTATACACTTGTTTCCAATACAGTTTTCTTCAACCTTTCAACTTCATGAGGAGCATAGATCTTCAACTAACATTTTCAGCTCCCTGCGGAGCATAGGTCTTCAACAAACACTTTCAGCTCCCTGCGGAGCTTAGGTCTTCAACAAACACTTTCAGCTCCCTGCGGTGCATAGGTCTTCAACAAACACTTTCAGCTCCCGGTGGAGCATAGGTCTTCAACAAACACTTTAAGCTCCCTGTGGAGCATAGGTCTTCAACAAACACTTTCAGCTCCCTGTGGTGCATAGGGCTTCAACAAACACTTTCAGATCCCTCTGGAGCATAGGGCTTCAACAAATACTTTCCTAACAGTTATGTTTCTTGCAATTCTTTCAAGATCATTCTATGTCTTCCCATCATTTTCATCTCTGTTTCCATCTGTCTTCTCCTACAACATTGTAGGCTTCCTCTTTGTTTTTTTTCCCTTACTGATTCTAAAAAGAGCCTGTCGTGTCATACTCTCAGTTGGCTTCCGTTAAGTGTGTCCTATCCAGCGCCGCCGTGTTTGCTCTATTTCTTTCAGCCTGGTATATTACTAGTGCATTTCCATAATTCTATGTTAGTGATTTTGACCTGCCATTTCCATACTTTTATTCTGCGCAAGGATCCATTAATAATGTTCTGTACCTTCATTGATTGTCATTTTTATTGTTCTCCATGTTTCACAGCCATATACTAGGACTGACTTAACATTGGAGATGAACGTTTTATTTTTGTATTTAACCTAATTTCTGTGGATTAGTGCAAAGAATGCTCCATTTGCTTTTTGTATCCTTATATTGTTCTATTGTTCTCTGTTCCTCCTTCTTGATCTATTTCACTGCCAAGATATATGTAAAACTGTACGTCTAGTAGAGGTATTTCTACAAATGTTATTTAGTTATTGCCAACTGCATTACTTCCCATACATTTGGTCTTATCTCTATTTATTTTGCACCATTAACACAAATTAATTCATTTCTCGCAAGACTGCGAGAGGAGACCAAAAATAGGATTAGATGAAGGTCAGTTGATGCTAAGAGCTGAGCACAGTAATGATGCCTAGCGGCCCTTCAAAGCTTATCTCTCCAAATTTTAATCTGAATAAGTTTTCAAGGGTAACAAGAAATGGGAAACTTAGTTTCTTTAAATATTGTCTTTCCCTCCGGCAGAATCAAGCACAAATGTTGAATAGAGAGTAGTCTCTACTTTATGTGCTAATTCTGGAGTTTGACAAATGAACAAACAAACACGAGGGGGAAGAACAGAAAACAATTTATATCATAAACGGCTGCATCATTTGCTTGATAGTCGATTGGAAGGTACGGTGCATTTGTCTTCTGAAAGGATTTTTTAAAATCCGAACTGTCTCATTAGTGTATTTAGTTGTCCTTGATTTCACCGGAAAGCAGAAGTAAATGGTAAAAATTGATGTATTTTTGTCATTCTATGGAGGGCATTGAATCTTTGCCACTTAATTATGTACTAAGTTATTTTTCATTTATAGACAATCTTGCAATTAAAAAAAAAACAGAAACTCGATTCATTCGAAACAAAATGCTACATAAAGATCATTAAGATACCTTGGATAAAGAAAAAGAGCAATGAAGACATATTAGGAGACTTAAACATTAAAAAGAACAGACTTATAAACACAAGTCTACAGAGGAAATAAAAATACTATGTCCACTTCAAAAGACACAACGAGCTGTGAAGAACAATTATGGAAAGCAGTTTCTAGACAACGCATCAGGAACAGACCAAGAAGAAGGTGGTCTCAAGACATCAAGGAAACTTTAAACATGACAACAGAAGAAGTAGGAGATTTTGCTAGAGACAGAGATTCTTTCAGACGTGCTGTGGTGAATGCAACGTTCTGTGGGAGATATGGCCAGACACAGAGATTCTTCCAGACGGGCTATGGTGAATGTAACGTTCTGTGGGAGATATGGCTAGACAAAGAGATTCCTCCAGACGGGCTATGGTGAATGTAACGTTCTGTGGGAGATATGGCCAGACACAGAGATTCTTCCAGACGGGCTATGGTGAATGTAACGTTCTGTGGGAGATATGGCTAGACACAGAGATTCTTCCAGACAGGCTGTGGTGAATGTAACGTTCTGTGGGAGATATGGCCAGACACAGAGATTCCTCCAGACGGGCTATGGTGAATGCAACGTTCTGTGGGAGATATGGCCAGACTCAGAGATTCCTCCAGACGGGCTATGGTGAATGCAACGTTCTGTGGGAGATATGGCTAGACACAGAGATTCTTCCAGACAGGCTATGGTGAATGCAACGTTCTGTGGGAGATATGGCCAGACACAGAGATTCTTCCAGACGGGCTATGGTGAATGCAACGTTCTGTGGGAGATATGGCCAGACACAGAGATTCCTCCAGACGGGCTATGGTGAATGCAACGTTCTGTGGTGAATGCAACGTTCTGTGGAAGATCTGGCTAGACACAGAGATTCTTCCAGACAGGCTATGGTGAATGCAACGTTCTGTGGGAGATATGGCTAGACACAGAGATTCTTCCAGACGGGCCATGGTGAATGCAACGTTCTGTGGGAGATCTGTCTAGACTAAGAGATTCTTCCAGACGAGCTTTGGTGAATGCAACGTTCTGTGGGAGATCTGTCTAGACTCAGAGATTCTTCCAGACGAGCTTTGGTGAATGCAACGTTCTGTGGGAGATCTGTCTAGACTCAGAGATTCTTCCAGACGAGCTTTGGTGAATGCAACGTTCTGTGGAAGATCTGGAGAGACACAGAGATTCTTCCAGACGGGCTATGGTGAATGCAACGTTCTGTGGGAGATCTGTCTAGACTCAGAGATTCTTCCAGACGAGCTTTGGTGAATGCAACGTTCTGTGGGAGATATGGCTAGACACAGAGATTCTTCCAGACGGGCCATGGTGAATGCAACGTTCTGTGGGAGATCTGTCTAGACTCAGAGATTCTTCCAGACGAGCTTTGGTGAATGCAACGTTCTGTGGGAGATCTGTCTAGACTCAGAGATTCTTCCAGACGAGCTTTGGTGAATGCAACGTTCTGTGGGAGATATGGCTAGACACAGAGATTCTTCCAGACGTTCTGTGGTGAATGCAACGTTCTGTGGGAGATATGGCTAGACACAGAGATTCTTCCAGACGGGCTATGGTGAATGCAACGTTCTGTGGAAGATCTGGCTAGAGACATAGATTCCTCCAAACGGGCTGTGGTGAATGCAACGTTCTGTGGGAGATCTGGCTAGACACAGAGATTCTTCCAGACGGTCTGTGGTGAATGTAACGTTCTGTAAAGCATATGTGTCCTGATGGTGATGATGATTGCTCTTCTAGTAATTCGTCCATCAGGACTAACATGCTACACCTATGTTGATTGTTCTCTTTACCGTGGGACGCTTTTTCCTCGTGAAACCTTTTCTTCTGATGTCCACTTTTCATGTTGTCCCAAAGGGAAATAACTAAGTCAAACGCGAGGTTTCTGTATAACCCAAGACAATTTCTGTCCATACACCCATAACAAGAGATACATGTTGGAGTCTTGTTTGTGAAAAAATAATATAAAGGAATATCAAAAAGAAGCGTCCTGCTAGACATTAACATCGTATGAGCGCATCCCACCTTCATTATCTTAGATGAATATTACACATGAAATGTCAAGACCGTGTGTCAAACATTAGCTTTAGAATAATATAACATGTTTAATATCAGCAAAGGAGTGCATGGCCATTTACAGCGCACTCGGCATGTAAAATAGTCAGGGAAGACAATGGTTCATACGTTATGACCACGAGTAGCATGACGATGGAGGTGATGGCAGCGACCAGGGCATTCATCTGGTTAGAGTCATAAGACTACACCCACGCCTGTATATTGAGTGATTCAATGAGTTTGATAAACAAAATGTTGAGGCTGGCTCTGTACGCATGTAGTGGATAGTCATTACAAACGGTAAAAATGCGTAAGGTCACTTTTGTCTACGTCCCTGGACATGCAGGATTACCGGGAAATGAAAGAGCGGACAGGTTGGCTAGCTGCGCTATCGTTGAGGACGGTCAACCAAATGATCGAGTGGACATCATCAGTGCCCTCCGAGATGTGGGAAGGGCACAGGACTTCGACAACCATGAGTTCACGTCACTGCTTCAGGGGAAAGAAATGGGAGTTAAGATGGGCACAGCCAAAAATGAGAAATTTAGTGGCCGTGTAAGAAGACTTATCAACCAACATAGAACTGGAGTCGTCAGTCGCTGGACAGTACGAGGAGGGGATCTGAGCAACTATGGACATGTTCCGAGTGCCATGATGATGGCCCACAAATATCTCAATAACTCATTAAGTCAATAACGCAATTAGAATGTCTAATTTCCCCCATATTCTTAAACCAACGTGATTTTTGTTGTGTTCACAACCCATTAGGGAGCCGCGATAGCTCAGTGGTTAGTGAACTGGACTACCACGGACAAGGGGTAGGGTTCGATCCCAACCGACGGCTTCCGGGTTCACCCAGCCTTAAATGGGTACCGGATTTTTTTCTGGGAAAGTAAAGCAGCACGGGCGTAATACTGACCACATTATCCCAAAAATCATGTGCTGAAGGTCTGTAAAATATAGGGTCACTAACACCATATTTCCCTATACGCCACTTGGCGTGACGGGGGTACTTTACTTTACTTCATAACCCATTAGTTGTAGCATGTAGCAAATATGACTTAATTGTTTATATCTATATTCTTTGTGTATCGTTATAAAGATATTAACTCTACATTCATTTTGTCAGTAACCCAGCTGTTAGATTCATCATCATCATCATCATCATCATCATCATCATCATCATCAAATGCCATCTCCGGAACGAAGGTTGGCTACCATGGAGCGCCATTCTGCTCTGTCTCTTGCTTTGATGCTGCAGGTTGTCATAGGCTGGCCCATCTTTTGATGTTACTCGTCCATGTTAGTCTTGGTCTACCTCTGCTTCTTTTACCTTGTATTTTCCCTCCATGATTACTTTCAGAAGGCTGTTGTGTCTTTTAACATGGCCCAAAAATCGCATTTGTCTTGTTTGAATTGTGTTTAGTAGTTCTCTTTTCATTTTTGGTTGTTTTAAAACTTCATCGTTTGTTTTCTTTTCCTTCCATCCAATTCTACATATTCTTCTATATATCCACATTTCAAAGGCTTCAATTTTCTGTTCTGTTTTCTTGTCTAATGTTCATGTTTCTGCACCATATAGAAATATTGAGAAGATATAACATTTTGCAATTCTTAGTTTTAGCCCTGGTGTTATTTGTTTTGATGTTAGTATGTCCTTCATGACATTAAAATTACTTTTTGCCATTCCTATTCTTTTGTTTATTTCAGTTGTACATTTTCCATCACTGGTTATAGTATGTCTAAGGTTATATCCCACTTATATGTCCAACTTACACAGTTGGCTGAGTTATATGTGAAACATCAATGATAGATAACTTGGTAGGAAGATTACACCCAGGAGTCTTTACTACAAAAACGAATGTTAACTTGACATGTAATAACGCTATGCGAGCCTTGAGTAATGGGAGATGGCTGCAGAAGATCGCAAGCAGTTTTGAAGGACGTCGTAGCGGTGTAAAGAGAATAGTTGTCTGACATTGTTAAAACAATAAACAACAGACGTCTAAGTGGTCACACACAGATTTTTTTTTCCCTAAGTAATGTCCGTGGAATGTCAGCAATGGCTGTAGAAATATGGTTTTACAGAAGAATGTTGAGAATACCACGGACAGCTAAGAAAAGTAAAGAAAATGTTCTGAAAGAGGCCAAAGCAAAAATAGAGCTAATTTCCAAAATTAGGAAGAAACAATCATCATTTTCTGGCTATGTAATGAGAAGAGAACAACTGGAATATATTGTAACAACTAGAAAAATTGAGGGACGAAGAGATAGAGGGAAGCAAAAAGAAAAAAATACAAGACAGCTTAAGAAAATGGCTTGGCAGAAGGTCAACAATAGAAATCATAAATAACTATCGAGATCGAAAGTTGTGGAGACACATGATCACCTACGCTAGCAGGCCCGGTACTTGATGATGATGATGAACGTCCGTGGAAGTTTATACCTTTTAATAATTATGTCAGTAAAGTCACAACACGCGCTGCTCGACAAAACACATTGTTAAATGATACTATCCTATGTTTTACCGATCTATAATAGGCCTGTTGTATTTGTATTTATTAAAGTGGATGAAATGTCATAAGTTTGAGCGTCAGTATTCATAATAAAAAATCAAAGTTTGCAACGATCGTTGAAAAGGGCACCACAGTCTCCCATATAGGTTAAGTGAGTCAGATTTAAGTAAAATGTAAAGTGAGTCAGCCTTAAGTAAAATGTAAAGTGAGTCAGACTTAAGCGACAAGCAAAACGAGTCAGACTTAAGTAAAATGTAAAGCGAGATTGACTTAAGTAAAATATAAAGCGAGTCAGTCTTAAGTAAAATGTAAAGTGAGTCAGACTTAAGTAAAATGTAAACAGCTAAAGAGTGCTCCACATCCTATGGGAGTTTCACCCCAAACCACTCAACGACACATCATCCGAATCATGAGATGACCAATCTTCACTGTTACTCTCATATCCAACTCACTGAGTCAGTTGTCTTAATATTTTTATTTTTGTATTTATGGTCAACTAGAACACAACAGACTAGAAGGAACAATCATATACGCTAATCCTAACTTGAGAACAACAGACTAGAAGGAACCCTCATATACCTTATTTCCAAACTGGAAACATCACACTAGAATGAACTTTCATATGCATTATTCCCAAACTGGAGAACATTACACTAGACTGAACTCTCATATACCTTATTTCCAAACTGGAGAACACCACACTAGAATGAACTCTCATATACCTTATTTCCAAACTGGAGAACACCACACTAGAATGAACTCTCATATACCTTATTACCAAACTGGAGAACACCACACTAGAATGAACTCTCATATACCTTATTTCCAAACTGGAGAACATCACACTAGAATGAACTCTCATATACCTTATTCCCAAACTGGAGAACATCACACTAGAATGAACTCTCATATACCTTATTTCCAAACTGGAGAACATCACACTAGAATGAACTCTCATATACCTTATTTCCAAACTGGAGAACATCACACTAGAATGAACTCTCATATACCTTATTCCCAACCCACAACGCTAACCACTTAGCAACGTATGTTTCCCGGCTACACCTAACATTTATAAATGACCTATGGGATTTGTCAGCAACAATCATCAATAAATGTAATAAGGAAAAACCAGGGTGACCAGGTAATTGATGGCACTAGCAGCTCAAATAGAAGGAACAAGTAACAAAACAAAGCCCGAGCAAAGATTACAACAAATGAAAGTGACACTTTCGCAACACCCTAAGGATATGAACCTGTAATTTTTTTTTCCAACCGCTGAAAGAAAGAATAACTGAACTTGCTGCGGTGGGACCTCGCACAGAATGGCCAGGATATTGAGTTGGTGACAGTGTTGGAAGCCAACCTCAGTGATCTTTTTTATAAATTGTGTCTTATGTACACAGCTGCTTGCTTTAACAAGAATGTGGCATTTTAGTCTCAGAACTGGAAATTGTATAGCTTTTATATATGTTAATATATAAAAAAAAAGGTAAAGTACCCCCGTCACGCCAAGTAGCGTATAGGGAATATGGTGTTAGTGACCATAAATTTTACAGATCCTCGGCACATGATTTTTGGGGTAATGTAGTCGGTATTACGCCTGCATATGTTAGTATGAATTGACAAAATTACTAACATGGAATTATGGAAAAGCACCAGTCAAATATTGGTGGATAAAGAGAAACAGAGAAGACGACAGCAGTGCATAGGTCACACACCGCGGAAGCCAACTGAAAGTATTACACAACATGCCCTTTTCTGGAATCCCCAAGGAAAAAGACAAAAAGGAAGACCAAAATATTCTTGGAGTGTCTGATCCATGTTAATTTAAGTTAATGCCATGCCTTCCCCATCATTTTCATCTATGCTTCCATCTGTCTAGATGGAATCATAGATGAAAATGATGGGGAAGACATGGAATTAACTTAAAAGAATGGCGAGAAACAGAACGGCTTGGAAAGTTTTTATTGAAGACCTATGCTCCACAGGGAGCTGAAAGTGTTTGTTGAAGACCTATGTTCCACAGGGAGCTGAAAGTATTTATTGAAGACCTATGCTCCACAGGGAGCTGAAAGTGTTTGTTGAAGACCTATGCTCCACAGGGAGCTGAAAGTGTTTGTTGAAGTCCTTAGCTCCACAGGGAGCTGAAAGTGTTTGTTGAAGACCTATGCTCCACAGGGAGCTGAACGTGTTTGTTGAAGACCTATGCTCCACAGGGAGCTGAAAGTGTTTGTTGAAGACCTATGCTCCACAGGGAGCTGAAAGTGTTTGTTGAAAACCTTAGCTCCACAGGGAGCTGAAAGTGTTTGTTGAAGACCTATGCTCCACAGGGAGCTGAACGTGTTTGTTGAAGACCTATGCTCCACAGGGAGCTAAAAGTGTTTGTTGAAGACCTATGCTCCACAGGGAGTTGAAAGTGTTTTTTGAAGACCTATGCTCCACAGGGAGCTAAAAGTGTTTGTTGAAGACATATGCTCCACATGGAGCTGAGAGGTAGAAGATGAGGAGATGGCTTGATTCTACCATACACAATTATATTTCATGAACAAAATAAAAATGTAATGGGATCCCACTGCGACTTAGTTTATTAAGAATATGGGGTTAATATCAATATGTATCTATAACCAACGACATATTCTATGCATAATACGGTGGGTGTCACGCCAGGTCGTCTTACTGGTCCATATATCCGGCACCTATTTAAGGTTGGGTGTATTTAGAAGTCAAGGAAAGGAACGATCTTACCTCTTGTCTTTAGTAGTCCACTTTACTAACCACTGGGCCACAGGGACTACCCCTTATTATTAAAGTATTACCTAATGAGAGTGGTTCCAATTTGTGGCACTATCAATTTATCATCATCATTCAGTGCCGTCTCCGCATGGAAGGTTGGCCGCTATGGAGTGCCATTCCGCTCTGTCTCTTGCTTTGGTAGTGCAAGGTGTCATAGGCTGACTTGTCCATCTTTTGATGTTACACCTCCAGGTAAGTCTTGGTCTGCCTCTGCCTATTTTATCTTGTTTTTTTTCCTTCCCATGTTACTTTTAGTAGGCTGTTGTGTCTTTTAACATGCCCCTAAAATCTAATTTGTCTTGTTTGAACTGTGTTTAGCAGTGCTCTTTTCATTGTTATTTGTTTTATGGCTTTATCATTTGTTTTCTTTTTCTCCATCCAATCCTTCCTATTCTCCTATAAATCCACATTACAAAGTTTTCTATTTTTATGTTACCAATTTATATATATATATATATTGTTGCATAATATAGTTTTCATTTTCTGAAATGCTATTTTGGCCTGAGCTATTCTGCTTTTTATTTCTGTGGTGCATCTTCCATCTGGCGTTATTATTGTGCCCAAGTATTTGACGCGTTGCACTTGTTTCAAGTTTGTCCTGTTTATTTTTATGCTGCATGATGGTGATGATTGTTTCTTTGATATGACCATTACTTCTGTATTCTTACTATTCAGACTGAGACCTTTCTTGTTGCTTTCTTTTACTATTATGTCTATCATTTCTTGTAGCTCATTCTCTGTCTCTGATATTAAGACTGTGTCATCCGCATATCGCAAATTATTTATGTTTTGACCGTTGACTTAAATTCCTTTTTTGTCTACTATTGATTTCATAATATTTTTGCTGTAAAGTGAAAACAAATCCGGCGACAGAACACAGCCTTGTCTGACTCCTTGCTTTATATATTGGAATAGTCCTGTTTGGTTGCTAATTCGTACAGCTGCTATATGTTGCCAATACATGTTTTTTTTAATGATTCACAGATCCTTGCCGTTCTTGCCATCAATGTTTAATTTCTCCAGCATATTTCCACATGCTTTACTTTATCAAATGCTTTTGTGTAGTCTATAAAACACATATATAGATCTTTCTTTACCTCTATAATTCTTTCTATCAATGTTCTTAAGATGTATATTGCATTATTGGAAGAAGACACCAAGTTTGGTAAAAAGGAAAGAAACATTTAAACAGGTGGCAATTTACACATACTACCTTACAATACAATGGGTTGGACATGCCAAAAGGAGCAGATGTCATTGGCTGTTTGACTTATACTAAAAAATAGTCTCAATGCACAAAGTAAAATTATACTTTGGGGCCTATTTTTGTCCCTTGTCCTCATCTTAAGCCTGAGGAGTCGTTCAGGGTGGCCACGAGACAGGATATGACCTCATAACGGCATGATGGAAAGCACGAGACCAAGTTAAACAAATGATATATAATTAGCATCACCGGAAGTAGCCTCCGGTGAGTGTAATTATTGTTTGTGCGAACTCCAGTCCGCCATTATCATGTGTCAACAAATCTACAGATAACGATTCAGCAAATGTTGTCCTTGTGGGTGGTTGAATCTTTTGAAGAGCACACCCAGGAATTGCGGTCAGAGTCCAATAAATTATTATTTGAAAATCAGATATTCTCAAAGTGGTCATGTTTGTGGCGCGTGGATCTGCAGGGACGTTTACAGTCTGTAGAAGAGATAATAACCGAATAGCAAAGCAGGCCCTCATATGGGAAACAACAGGTAAGAAACAAAGAGGAAGGCCCAGGGAGACACTGAGAAGAACGTTGATGAGAGAGGCAAGAGCAAGAGGATTCGGCTCCCTCAATGAGATAGAGCTGCCTGCACAGAACAGAGACAAATGGCGAGATTTAATAAAATATCTTTAAATGAAACTGCTAGAACAAAAATTCAGATATGAGAAGATGTATCTTGGTCTACGCCCTATGGGCCGGCAACGGCTCGAAAGGTCAATAGATAGATAGATAGAAGACGTCGAGACGTAGTGTATTAGCGGCAATGTTGATAGATATGTAAAAGATATTACACGAAATGGTTAAGTGGGGCTGACGCTTTGAGGACTTGACCCGTGCGGGCCTACCCCTCTCACACATCCCTTGAGTGCTAAAAAGCCACAGGGCAGAAACACTTTCGTGACGGGGTAGGGGCGACAGGTTGGCTACTTCAGACGATCAGATTCTCTGCTGCGAAGCTCTGCATAAAGAATCTCCGAACATAGTGTTACACAGGTATTTAGAAACGTTATGACAAAACAAGATAAGAGACTGCGATAAAACGTCTCCTTTCTGGTCTATTTATTTTAATTTCCAATCCGTCGTGCAGAATTATCGCTGTCATAGAGAACTTTGACTTTTGCCTTGATTTTGTGGTGCTAGTCTCCATTAGAAGACCTGTTAGAGTCGAAACGTGTGGCATTTTCGTACATAGCTTTCAATGTCGTGAAAGACTTTGGTATTGTTTTTAATTATGTCGCTTAGAATATGATAGAATGGGTTTTGTGTTACATAATGAGGCAAGAAAGTTAAACGAGATAGCAGCAACAGTTAATTGTGAGACTTATAGTCTTTGTGATTTACAGTTGAGGTATATATACTGCATTAACTCTACGAAGTGTTATTTTTCTGGTTGTTGTTTGTGTTTCCACAGAGTTTAATCTTGTGTAGATTAGGGAAGAGCCACGCTGTAATTCCGTCAGCGTTTTAGTCGATGAAATTCTTTATCAAGTCGTTAACCAATGACTAAAATAATGTCATTGATCGTTTTATAGTTAAATAAGTTTGAATTCCAACGTAGGTTAAATGCAGTCATTTAAATCTCAGTTCCAGTGTTAAATCAGTCTGTGAAACATTGAGACGAGCACAAATGACGCTCACGAAGATACAGATTTTCATTAATGGATGCTTCAGCAGATTAAAAGGATGGTAAAAGTAAAATAAAGTGTCCCCTGTCACGCCAAGTAGCGTATAGGGAATATGGTGTTAGTGACCATAAATTTTACAGACCTTCGGCGCATGATTTTTGGGGTATTGTTGTCGGTATTACGCCCGTGCCACTTTTCCCAGAAAAAAATCCGGTACCCATTAAAGGCTGGATTAACCGGAAGCCGTCGGTTGGGATCGAACCCTACCTCCTGTTCTTTGTAGTCCAGTTCACTAACCACTGAGCTATCGCGGCACCCAAAAGGATGGTAATAGCTGGACAAAATCACTAACATAGAACTATTGGAAAGTACCAGTCAAAAGACAAATGGAAAACGAAATGCAATGCGACAAACACGATGGCGCTGTTTAGAACACATAATGCGGAAGACCTTCGCTTCACAAGGAGTTGAAAGGAAGAAGACGAGGAAGATGAAAGTTTGAATTCAGCGTACAATCATACAAGAAACAATAATAACAAAAGATCCCAGTCGTACCACTATGAAGAGTGTAAGGGATGCGGTGTTAGTGTTCGTATCTTCTTTATCTGGTATTGCAAACTATACACATTAAACAAAAAAATCAAAGTCAGAATACACAAAGACACAGCTCTAAAAAATGGCGGAAAAGATGGCGGAATAGACGGTGGCCATTGTTTATGTAAAGACAAAATAAAAACATAATCTCTAGCCGTCGGAATGTCTATTGTATACAAATGTGTGACTTCTTTTTCTACTTTCCTTCCTCATTTACCTTTCAGCGCCGAGGGAAGACATAATTTACGGTCTTTGGCTCTTCTGTTCGCCTCTGCTGCAGTTATGTTTCCTAGTGCTTCTAATATTCCATCGATCCATCTTTTTCATGGTCGACCTTGGGTCTGGTAATCCCACAGCGTTTTTTGAAGGCTCGTTGTTTTATGTTTAGATCTTTCTGCTCTGTCACGTGACCAAACCATTTTATCCGTTGTTTCCTTATATATTCTATGGCGAGGGCTATTCCTAGTTTTTTTTGTTAGTTCTTCATTTCTAATCTTATCTTTCAGATTGTTTCCTGTCATTCGTCTGACACATTTCATCTCATCAGATTTTTCTTATTGTTCTTTCATCTAGGGTCCAGGTCTGGCATTGGCAATGGATGACTGCTAACTAAAAGTACTGAACTTATAGTTGGATCTTCCTCTGTTGGGCTGCACAGTTGTTTGTTGTCATCTCAAAGTTTCATTTTAGTTCTAGTTTTGGAAACTGATCAGCATTTATAAATGAAGAGGTTCAGAGACTAACACACTCACCTCAATCTTAAGATTCATATTTTATGTAAGTGGTTTCAGTTTGTGACCGAGTAAAGACATCAAGATACATAGAGAAGTGAAGTTGTTGTAAAGCTGATGATAATAATGACACTTTTTTTTAAAAAGCGGATAAAAGTGGTATAGTAACAGCTTTACGTAGGTGAGAAACAAAACAAAAGTGGTATGGTATCAGCTTTACGTAGGTGAGAAACAAAACAAAAGTGGTATGGTATCAGCTTTACGTAGGTGAGAAACAAAACAAAAGTCGACGTTTCGGCGACGTTAGGCCTTCAACTGGAACATTAAACAACAACAACAACACAAAAAATATATATAAGGAAATATCATCATGATCATCCTCATCGTGTGCCTTCTCCGCAACGAAGGTTGGCTACCATGGATCTCCATTCTACTCTGTTTCTTGCTTTGATGGTGCAGGCTGTCATGGATTGGCTTGTCCAACTTTTGATGTTACTCGTCCATGTTAGTCTTGGTCTACCTCTGCCTCTTTTACCTTGTATTTTCCCTTCCAATATTACTTTTAGTAGGCTGTTGTGTCTTTTAACATGCCCCAAATATTTAATTTGTCTTGTCTTAATTGTATTTAGTAGTTCTCTTTTTATTTTCAGCTGTTTTAAAATTTCATCGTTTGTTTTCTTTTCTTTCCATCCAATTCTACCTATTCTTTTATAAATCCACATTTCAAAGGCTTCAATTTTCTGTTCTGTTTTCTGGTCTAGTGTCCATGTTTCAACACCATACAGGAATATTGAGAAGATGTAACATTTTGCCATTCTTAGTTTCAGCCCTGCTGATATTTGTTTTGTTGATAGTATATTTTTCATGGCATTAAAATTACTTTTTGCCATAACTATTCTTTTGTTTATTTCAATTTTACATTTTCCATCATTGGTTGTAGTATGTCCAAGGTAGTTGTAGCTCTGGACTGCCTCCAGATGTATTTCTTCATCTGTGATATTTAATTGTAGGTCTTGAGAATTGTCTTTGTTTATGATCATAGCTTTAGACTTTTTGATATTCCTATCTAGTCCATATTTTTTGCATGTAATGTTTATTACATTAAGCAATTGTTGTAGGTCTTTAGGATTTTCTGCTAGTAGAACAGTCTCATCAGCATAAGGATATCAAATTAGGAAATCTAACGGTAGAAGCAGAGCGATTAAACATAGATATCTTAGGCATATCAGAAACAAGATGGAAGGAAAGTGCATACATACAAGACGATAAATATACATTTATATCTTCAAGGGTATATATTTAAAAAAATAACTAAATGGCGATAATATGCTAGATACTCAAGAAAAAAAAAAAAAGAAAGAAAAAAATCACTTCCCTGCGGGTGCAGGTCTCTGTCAGCCACTGACTGAACTAAAATGGGTGGGCCGGTTGACCACCTATATATCTAACTGGCCAGGTCGTCAGATGAGAAATAAATGGAAAGGGTTCTAAAAATATGGGGAAGTGGGTACAAGATATGTATAAAACTGTATATATCTAACTATGGGTGTATGGGTGTGCACACAGAACAGATGTGCAAAGAAGCATGTGTACATACTTGTGTACAAGCATAAGTGTGTATATATTACCACAAAACACCCAAAAGAAAACCCGAAGGTGTCTAAATATGCCAATATATATGAAGACAAATTTATATATAGATACATGTATGGGTACGGATGCTTCAAATTGTGACACCAGACAACAAAAGTATATATATCCGTTTCTTCTACCTTTCACCTCCCTGTGAAGCATAGGTCTTCAACAAACACTTTCCAAGCCGTTCTCTTTCTTGCCATTCTTTTAAGATCGTTCCACGTCTTCCCCATCATCTTCATCTCTGTTTTATCTATCTTCTCCAAGAATTACTTGGTCTTCCTCATTGTCTTTTTCCTTGGGGATTCCAAAACAGGGCCTGTTGTGCAATACTCTCAGTTGGCTTCCGCAATGTGTCCTATCGTCTTCGCTGTATCTCTTTATCCACAGGTATTTGACTGGTACATTTCCATAATTCTATGTTAGCTATTTTGTCCTGCCATTTCCGTCCTTTTACTCTGCGTAAGCATCCATTAATGAAAGTCTGTATTTTCATGATTGCCATTTTAGCCGTTCTCCATGTTTCCCAGCCATATAATAAGACTGACGTAACATTGGAGTTGACAATTTTTATTTTAATAAAGTATAGATTGACCTAACATAAATATTAATATATTAATGATGTTTTAGTAGATTAATGTTTGTAATAAAAAAAACATCAATGATAGACAAATCCGAGAGTTTCAATCGATGAAATATTTGAATTTTAACCACAAAAGTTTTTAAATTGTTAAAGTTTAGCCTCTTCAGAACACGTTGAATGTGACAACAGAATATGTATTTTATCTTTCTGAAAAAACATACATTAGAAAATCATCCAGAGTATCAATGATAATCATCCGTGTCACTTATGAGAGTCCATTTTATTTCTTCATTCGAATCGTGACTCTTTATCTATTAACATCGTAATGATAAAGCTAAGTATTCGTGTTGTGTGTGTGTGTGTGTGTGTGTGTGTGTGTGTTATTCATTGACTTGTATCAGACGAAGGCCTTTAATTTTGTCTTGCTTCTATATATGTTTAGCCTCTTTATACCATTTTATGTTTATTTTCCATGTTTTAAAAAGCTTTACTCGTGACCGCACTTAATATTTCATATCTGTATGTTTGAGCTTATCTGCATCTGCTAAATCATCAATAAAAAAAATCTTTTTGTGTAAATGTATACAAGCAAAAAAAACTATGCACAAAACATAAAAATAATATAATCACATTTAAATATATATATATATATATTTATATATATATATATGTATGTATCATATTGATCATATCAAACAATATCATCATCATTATTATCATCATCATCAAGTGTCATACCGGTTGGCATTGGCAATCATGTCCCTCCACAATCTTCTATCCATAGTGCATCGTATCGACACAATTTTTAATCGCATTATAGAGACACATTGAACCATAGACTTAACATAACAACCAAATGATGTGTTGAGAATGGCACATTGAACCATAGACTTAACATAACAACCAAATGATGTGTTGAGAATGACACATTGGACCATAGACTTAACATAACAACCAATGCTGTGTTGAGAATGACACATTGAACCATAGACTTAACATAACAACCAATGCTGTGTTGAGAATGGCACATTGAACCATAGACTTAACATAACAACCAAATGATGTGTTGAGAATGACACATTGGACCATAGACTTAACATAACAACCAATGCTGTGTTGAGAATGGCACATTGAACCATAGACTTAACATAACAACCAATGCTGTGTTGAGAATGGCACATTGGACCATAGACTTAACATAACAACCAATGCTGTGTTTAGAATGGCACATTGGACCATAGACTTAACATAACAACCAATGCTGTGTTGAGAATGGCACATTGGACCATAGACTTAACATAACAACCAATGCTGTGTTTAGAATGGCACATTGGACCATAGACTTAACATAAAAACCAATGCTGTGTTGAGCCAGATATGACACTCACACAACAATTGAACTTACCATGAGCATTTACCTGACCATGTCAAAAACATATGAACAGAAGAAGTTGATGCACAATCTATCTAATGTCTTCTATGAAGATTGAAGAATGCTCTTTTCTGTTTCTATGAAAATAAAGCCTGATTTTGAATAGATTGGTGTATAATTTGGTCTCTTTTCCCTCTTTTTTTTCTCTCGAGTTCTGTCTATCTTTCAAAAACAGCCTGAATTAATACTTTGTCAGTTCTTGTTTCTGTACTTTGATCTCTCTCTCTCTCTCTCTCTCTCTCTCTCTCTCTCTCTCTCTCTCTCTATCTGTCTCTCTAGTTCTGTCTATATTTAAAAAACAGCTTGAATTAATATATTATAGTTTCTGTACTTTCATCTCTCTCCCTCTGTATCTCTAGTTCTGTCTATCTTTCAAAAACAGTTTGAATTAATATATTATAGTTTCTGTACTTTCATCTCTCTCTCTCTCTCTCTGTATATCTAGTTCTGTCTATCTTTCAAAAACAGCTCGAATTAATATATTATAGTTTCTGTACTTTCATCTCTCTCCCTCTGTATATCTAGTTCTGTCTATCTTTCAAAAACAGCTTGAATTAATATATTATAGTTTCTGTACTTTCATCTCTCTCCCTCTGTATCTCTAGTTCTGTCTATCTTTCAAAAACAGTTTGAATTAATATATTACAGTTTCTGTACTTTCATAATTCTCTCTTTCTCTCTCACACATACACTCTCCATCTGCATATTTTTCTTTTTAATGTAGCTTTAATTAAAGTCGATTAGTTTCTTTACTTAACTCTTTCTCCTCCATTCTCTTTCTCTCTCTGTATGTCTTTTTTTTTTTAATAAAGCCTTAATGTAGTTTAGTTTCTCTACTTTACTCACTTTGAACTTCAACAAAAATGATTTCATATATAATTAGTTTCCACATTTTTCTTTCCCTGTGTTTATAAGAAATCTGAATTCATACTTATTAAAACATATACCTTCCTCCCTCTGCCTTACATCTAGAGAATGAATTAATAAATGCATTTATCCTTTATTTTAATTTCTCTCAATCAGTTTGCCACACAGTCTTGTCAGTATCATGTCTTCTGCACACCTTAAATCAAAAGGTAATATGATAGTACTGCATACCTTAAATCAAAAGGTAATAAGATAGAACTGCATACCTTAAATCAAAAGGTAATAAGATAGTACTGCATACCTTAAATCAAAAGGTAATATGATAGTACTGCATACCTTAAATCAAAAGGTAATAATATAGTACTGCATACCTTAAATCAAAAGGTAATAAGATAGTACTGCATACCTTAAATCAAAAAGTAATAAGATAGTACTGCATACATTAAATCAAAAGGTAATAAGATAGTACTGCATACCTTAAATCAAAAGGTAATAAGATAGTACTGCATACATTAAATCAAAAGGTAATAAGATAGTACTGCATACCTTAAATCAAAAGGTAATAAGATAGTACTGCATACCTTAGATCAAAAGGTAATAAGATAGTACTGCATACCTTAAATCAAAAGGTAATAAGATAGTACTGCATACCTTAAATAACAAGTTAATAAGATAGTAATCTACTTCTGTTGTTTTTTTTTGCGCTGATGCGGTTGTGTGTATGTGCGCGCTGGCTTGCTACTCAAAGATTGCAACAATCTGTGCTTCAGCTGAAATTAAAAAAGTCAATTTCATTTCCTCGGGCATTTCTTGATCCTGCATAGAAGTTGTAATCTCAGGACGTTCAAGCTTCCTTAAGGTCTCATGAACTTGACAAAGCTCTCAAGAGTAGTCACAAGAAATGTTTTACAAAGAGGATCAAAGACGGTTTTTTTTGGCACTAATCATGAGAACTCAAGCTTATCGGTGTCAACAACGCCATCTTCAAAAAGAAGACTTTACATCTGTCAAAAGATGACAAGATCTGAGTTTCTTTGTACTTGATTATACAAGATTAATATAATAGAGGATTCGTATAAAGTTAGTGGTTAATGAGAACTAAAAATGAGAAACTATTGTTGTCGAGATATGATTGCAGAACTGAAGAAGTAAATTACATAGCATATATAGAGAACAAGCGGATTAATTTAACTCAGCACGCAATTGCTATGTGACAATAACAATTTAAAAAAAAAACAGAAATAAGTTGTATGATAACAGCTTTACGCAGGTGAGAAACAAAACAAAAGTCGAACGACGTTTCGGCCAAGAAGACATCCAGCTGGAACAAATAAATAACAACATAAAACTATATATATAAGGGTATACACATAAATCTAACTACATGGCGAATATATGCTAGATACTCAAGAAAGGAAACATGGAAGTCCAAAGAAATTAGGTTAAATACAAAAATAAAAATGTTCAACTCCAATGTTAATCAGTCTTATTATATGGCTGTGAAATATGGAGAACAAAGAAATTGACAATCATAAAGGTACAGACTTTCATTAATGGATGCTTACACAGAATAAAAGGATATACATGGCAGGATAAAATCACTAACATAGAATTATGGAAATCTACCAGTCAAATACCAGTGGATAATGAGATATAGCGAAGACGATGGCGCTGGATAGGACACACACTGCAGAAGCCAACTGAGAGTATTACACAACAGGCCTTTTTTGGAATCCCCAAGGAAAAAGACAAAGAGGAAGACCAAGGAATTCTTGGACAAGACATATAGAAGCAGAGATGAAGATGATGGGGAAGACATGGAATGATCTTAAAAGAATGACAAGAAACAGAACGACTTGGAAAGTGTTTGTTGAAGACCTATGCTCCACAGGGAGCTGAAAAGTAGAAGAAGAAGATTAAAGAAAGGGAAGAAAGGTCACTTCCCTGCGGTTCAGAGCTTTGTCAAGCACTCACTGAGCTAAAATCTGTAGGCTCGCTGACCAGGCAGTCATGTGAGAAATAAATGGGAAGGATTCTAATTATTAGTAGTAGTATTGTTATTATTATTATTATTATTATTATTATCAGCTTTACCATACGAAACCATAAGAAAAATGGTAGGAACAAAACCCTGCCAAGAATATATAGAACAACAACAACTTAAATGGTTTGGCCACCTGGTCAGAATGAATCGTCACCAATCACCATCAAGGGCGTTCATCTCAAGAATGCATGGAAAAAGACCAAGAGGAAGACCCAGAAGAAGATGGATAGATGCAGTGACAGAGACATGTAACAACAAAGAAAAATCACTAATTCAGACAGTTAGAGCAGCTCAAGAACGACAAATGATATAACCACGACACCTTTTAGGTATCAGTGAAAAGAGAAAAGAAGAAGATGGATAGATGCAGTGACAGAGACATGTAACAACAAAGAAAAATCACTAATTCAGACAGTTAGAGCAGCTCAAGAACGACAAATGATATAACCACGACACCTTTTAGGTATCAGTGAAAAGAGAAAAGAAGAAGATGGATAGATGCAGTGACAGAGACATGTAACAACAAAAGAAAATCACTAATTCAGACAGTTCGAGCAGCTCAAGAACGACAAATGATATAAACCACGACACCTTTTAGGTATCAGTGAAAAGAGAAAAAGCATAAGAGAAGCAGATCAGCTTTATAACAGATTCGCATCTCTATGCATCGTGATGCCTTTACCCCCAACTGCTATGTAACCATTGGGAGCTGCCGATTACACCTGACAAGGTATAGTAACCATATAAGCAATGAGGTAAGAGTTTTAACCACTCATTATGTCGTAGTTAAATATCGTGTTAGTGCCTGAAATTGTCAAAGACCAAGGGCACATTACATGGGTGATTAAGTTTACGGTTAGTCGAAGACCCCGGTATCACTGACAACGAATTAATATCCATAATTGCTCAATCGCCCCTGCCAGTAGAATCATCCAAATTAAGATCTCATCTCATTGAAGGACCAACTAAAGAAAGGCAGTTGCAGTCCCCATCATATCAGCTACAGCACACGCCAAAGGACCCAAGGCCAAGCGGTACCGAAAGTGAGCTCAGCTGAATTGTCCTTATTTATACGATATCGCTATTCAATGTAAGCAATAGGAATATCGAAACACAATCCGGAAGAAAAAATCACAGCTCATGGTATGCACATAGTACTAAACTCAGTAGCTCCGGCAGCAAGCCAGACTTGGAATATGAGGAAACTGAATTAAGGAACACTTTTCAGAATATGCTTCAATGATTCTTGCCGCCTATCCGCCATATTGATCGGTATTCCAATGATGACGTATATT